>CAUYON010036000.1:0-28350 GCA_963573935.1 Arctocebus calabarensis
TGTAAATTGCTTTGGGTAGTATGGACATTTTAACAATGTAGATTCTTCCCAGCCTTGAATGAATTTCTCAATTGTAAAGATCCAATGATATTCAACACAGTAGATGGTCTGTAAGCTACATAGGATGTCAACAGAGTATGACGATGGACCAGATCTGGCTTACCACCAGATCTTATTCTTGAAAAATAAGTTTTTTTAGTCAACATTCACGTCCCCAGGACTACGTGTTGTAGCTTTCACAATATCACAATGTTGCATATTTCTAGCAGTTCCTGTATGGCCCACAAAGGCTCAACTCGCCATTATCTGACACTTCACAGAAAAAATACTGCTATTCTCTGACCTGGACAAAGCTCATCAGAAAATACCAAAAAGTCCGGCCAAAAAGGAAATTCTCCAGGAGTCACACAGCAGGCCCAGGATCAGATTTAAAAGGTAGATGTAAATGAAACCCAGATTCCCATTGTAGTGAAACATTTTAATCCACACCTGTTCGCACATGACAGGTAACACAGTGAAGATTTCATAAAATATATATATATACATATATTTATTAAACTAAAAAGAAAAAAACAAATATGAACTCTACACAACAGCACGAGCAAACGCGACTGTCATTTTCTCCCTTTCATGATATTCATTTCTGATACACATGTTCAGAAGCTTTCTTATTAGGAATACACAAATTTAGAAATGTATCCTTTTATGGGCTGCCACCTTAAAGTTGAAATGACTCATTTTTATTCTTGCTGAGGGCCACCTTTAGTAGTATTTTTAATCAAAGATCTGTGGGTAACTATTCTCTATTTTTATTTACACATCTAAACATCATTTTACTTTTGCCTTCACTGTTAAAGGAATTTAGAATAGCAGCGTTGGTGGGAGTTGTTCATCTTGATAATTTATGCTAATCTGTCACTGCTCATAAGAAGTCTGGTGTTAATCTGAATTTACTCCTCTAAAGACAAGTTGAGTCTATTTGCATAGATTCTGTTTACAATTCACTTTAGATTTTTGTGGTTCTATAATTTTTGGATGAGGTGTGAAGATAGAGTCTCACTTTGTCACCTAGGATAGAGTGTCACGGCCTCAGGCTAATTCATAGCAACCTCAAACTTCTAGGCTCAAGTGATCCTCCTGCTTCAGCATCTTTAGTAGCTACACTACAGGTGCCCCCACTATGGCAGGCTAATTTTTCTATTTTTCAGTAGAGACAGGGTCCTGCTCTTGCTCAGCCTGTTCTCAAACTCCTGAGCTAAAGCGATCGTCCATCTGAGCCTCCCAGAGTGCTAGAATTATAAGTGTGAACCACTATGCCCGGCCTTGTAGTTTGGCAATGCTATATAATGCACCTAAATTTATGCATAAGGTTTTATTACTTTATTTCTTTCCACACTTAGAAAAAAACCTTACAATGTGCAGACTTAAAACTTCTCACTCTTTCCAAACCATCCAGTAGGTGTGTGGTGGATGGTGATCGACTTTCTTCAAGTACATTGCATCTTCTTAAGATGTTCTTTAATAATTTTCATCGTCTTATGAACCCACGTTGCATTTAGAGCCTCAGCTTTAGTGCCAAATATAGCAAATCCAACATCAGCTGTGCTTCTGTCAGTATTTAACCCACCTATTTTTAAAAGAAAAATATGTCACGAATATGTTTTTCCCACTTTTAAGGCTGTCAATTGCCTTTTTCTCAAGTGTGCCAATTTTTGTTTGGTAGCTTCCTAACTCATCCTAAAGAAAACATTCCATCCTTTCACATATTAACTTTTTTCTTTTTAAAAACACATAAAATGCACCATCAGTGTGGTCCCACCAATTACCCTCCCTCCACCCATTCCCCCTTCCCTCCCCTCCCTTGCCCCTTTCCCCATATTCTTGTGCTATAATTGGGTTATAATCTTCATATGAAAGCTACAAATTAGTTTCATAGTAGAGCTGAGTACATTGGATACTTTTTCTTCCATTTTTGAGATACTTTTGTACCCCATGATTGCATTAATGTACACAGCTATGATTTAATTTTAAAAAACACAGAAAATATGAATTAAATGTAAACTTACATTTCGAGTGACAATCGTAAATTCTCCTTTCCTCACACTGTGCCGATTAAAGTAGATTATATCCCTTCTGGTTGGATATTCTCCCTCCTGCTACCCGAGTTAACACCTGATCTAAATGTCAGTCTCATACTTGCCCCGTTTTTCTTTTTGGCAAGGTGCGAAGCACAGAATACCACCTAAGTACCAGGAACCACGTCTTCTAGTGTTATACACTTTATGAAGTCCTCAATAGCTGATCATCTTTGTCTTAATTATATTTTGTCTGATAGCAAGGTGGTTACCTCAAGGTTTTTTGTTTATTACTTGCATGGTACATGTTCTTCCATCGTTTGAATTTAGCCTTTTTATTTCTGTGTATTTTGCATATGCCTTTTCTAAATAATGTAAAATTGTATTTCGTTTTAAATTCACACTGACAATGTCGCCCTTAACTAAATAGTTGAGTCCCTGTACATTTTAATGGCAACTGTTTTATCTGGAATTATTTTGATTATTTTATTGCATTTCCTTTCTGCTACATTTTTTCTAACTTCCCTTTCTTTCTGACCATCCTTTTGGGTTGGCTGATAGTTTTTCTCTTTTTCTTTCTCTCTCCCCCCTTTACTTGCTTGGAAATGATTCACTCTAAGCATGTTATTTTAGTGATTCGAGGAACTATATCTTTTACTTGACAGGTTTAAAATTAATCAGATTCTTTGATCTTTTTCAAAAGAACAATGATGACAATTAATTATAATAATAAAGATTTGATTTCTTTTAATCCATTCACCATGTCTGAAAGCATAGTATTTTTGCTTAGTATCTTAGTTCTTTTGTATTTTTTCACAAATTAGACATTCTCATGGTTTTATGTAGCCCATTTTTGTTTAAAATCATCTACATAATAATTGATATGTTGTATTACCATTCCTTCTTGCATTTGAGATTTTCCATCAAGGATCTTTTTCTCCCATGTGAAATGCTGCAATCTTTACAATTTTCTGTGGTGACTGGTAAATTCTCCTTTAGGAGTCTGTCATTGTACCCTTATTCCTAAAAGATATTTTACATATGCATGCAATTCTAGTTTGGTAAGGATTATTTTCCTCAGCATATTCAAACATCATTTCCTTTCCTTCTGACTTTAGTTTTTTGCTATGAACAAGTTCCTTATCTGTCTTCTAGATGCTTCTGTGGAAGTGGCTGGTCTCTTCCTTTGGCACCTTTGAGAATTTCTTTTCTGCGGGATTTAAACGTCTTCAAGGGATGATTTCCTTCAATCTTTCCCGTTTTGTGTTCATTGGGATTTTGAGACCTGAGAATCGGTATTTTTCAACCATTCTGTGAAGTTCTCAGCCTTCACCATTTGACTCTCGCCTCCTCCCAGTCATCTCTGCTGTGGCCTCGGTGCCCCCAACAAGACAGTGTCCCCACAACCTGAGTCCTCTCCAGGCCTCTCACTCCTCATAACCTCAGCTCTGTGTTCCACTTTAATCTTTCTCTCCACATTAATATGTGATCTGTGGTTCAATATATCCATGAAGCCAGTAATTTCAATTATTGTATTTTCATTTAGTATGTTGTGTTTCACACAATTTTGTATCTTTTTTATTGATTGCTCAACATGATGAATTTTCCTGGTAGTCCAAATGATTTTGCTCTGCTTTGTATGCATAGCATTGTATATTTAATACATATTTAACAAATATTTTTAAAATAATATGTTTTTGCATCAACCCACACATGGATTAATAAATTGTGGTACATGTATACCATGGAATACTACGCAGCCTTAAAGATAGATGGAGACTTTACCTCTTTCATGTTTACATGGATGGAGCTGGAACATATTCTTCTTAGCAAAGTATCTCAAGAATGGAAGAAAAAGTATCCAATGTACTCAGCCCTACTATGAAGCTAATCTATAGCTTTCATATGAAGGTGAAAACCCAGTTATAGTACAAGAAATGGAGAAAGGGGCAAGGGAGGGGAGGGGAGGAGGGAAGATGGGTGGAGGGAGGGTAATTAGTGGGGCCACACCTATGGTGCATCTTAGAAGGGTACAGGTGAAACTTACTAAATGTAGAATACAAATGTCTTCATACAATGACTAAGAAAATGCCATGAAGGATATGTTAAACAGTTTGATGAAAACATTTCAGATTGTATATGAAACCAGCACATTGTACCCCATGATTGCACTAATGTACACAGCTATGATTTAATAAAAAAAAAAGTAAAAAAAATAAATAAAATTATTACTGATAATATATACTAAGACCAATATTTTATAATATTGAATTATACATATAAATATAATTTATGTAACATTAACTACCATTTAATATTTGACAATATTTCTTATATATTTTTAATATACCCAAGAAGTCTAATATGTTTTTCAAAAAGACCAAAATTAGTTTTAATTTTGAAAGGTTTGTTAAATATTAAAGATTTAAAATATTTCTTTGGATAGGATTACAAGTTAAAGGATTTTTAAAGGCAATACATAGTTAACTAGAGTACAGGTAAATTCCTTTACAAATTTTCTTTTGTAAACTTTCATTTTTCTTTCTGCTTAATTTGTTTTACTCTCAAAAATCCAATTTTTACAAAACTGGATTATAGTGTACTACAAAGTTAATTATTTATTTTGCTAGACTGATAATTACAATGTTTAAAAGATAACAATCTTTTTCTTTGACAAAGATTCAGTTTCTCAAATAATTTAAACAACCAAATTATTTTACAAAAGAGTGACAGTGACAGGATTTTCTCTTTAGGGCTAGATAGGGATTTCTCTCATTTTTAGGCTCAGGTGAACTCAGAAATTTGACTCTGTTTCTTTTTTAGAAGTTATCTTTAGGCACAAGTGGGCTGCATCTTGCAGACCACACTCTCTAGATAAGCTCACAGTTGAATCTAGTAACTTTAGAAAAATTACAGAGGTGGCAGTTTGATAATTTTTAAACATTTGGATTTTAATAACAGGCTTAAAATTAATTTTATTTCAAAGGAAAGTATAGTTTCCTGAACAATCAGTTTCTTGAGTTATTCCTGTTGAAAGTTTTCTATCTTTCTGGGGATACAGTTATAGCAGTCTTTCACAAGTTCCTTTTTAAAAATGCTTCAGTACAGTTTTCAGCAGGGTGAGTTTCCTCGTGTTTTCCATTCCTCAGATAAACCACAGACAAGTCTCAGCTGGGATAAAAATGGAGATACAGACAGGGTCCACTCATGCAATTGTTTTGCCCTGTGAAGGGGTGTGTGTGAAAGCCCACCCATTATTATCCATCTCAGTCAGTCTTTAAGCCCTCACATGTACATAATTTCAAACTTCCTTCACCCTATTTTCTAACCTGGGCTGTCTGAGCTTTCTACATAGCCATGCGAAACTTTCTCTATTACCGCTTTTCAGAGTCAGTATTCCCCTAGTCTTTAGTCATGCAAGGTTGATATTTGTACTCTCTCATAAAGATCACTTGTGATAAAGGGAACATAAACAAATTCCCCTCCCCCTGGGGTTTCATACAGCGGGAAGAGACTAGGTGTAGGTGGGGATGTCAGGGGAGGAGGTCTCCAGGGGACCATAAGAGGATCCTGCTCCATGTAGGGGAGAGACCATGGGGAGGACTGAAGGTCTAGAAGGATGGTAATGCAGAGGGTTAAGGATGGGATCCTCTGCCTCCTCAGGCACTGGGTGGATGGGGTGGTGCTTTGAAAGGTTTTTTTGGTCACTAAAACTGTAGTTCCTAGAAGGAGAGAACAGACGTGGAGCCAAGCTGGGGGATTATTCACCAGCTAGGTTCATACATCAATGTGAGAAAACTGATTAGGGTGGCCAGTGATTGCTTTCCAAACCTGTCAGCATAAGAAAGGATCAAAGGAACCTGTAGGGGGCAAGCCTACACCAAAGGCTGGCCACTCTAGTTCACAAGGGGTCCTGAGGTGCCCTTTGGAGAATTTTACTCTGTATTCATCACTTTTATCTGTGGATAAAACATTTTTGAAATGTCTAAGGAGACAGTTCAGGAGGAAGTCTGGCTTGGAAGAAGAGGAACTCATCATGAACAGAGCAGAAGCACAAACTATAATGCTGAATAGAGCAGAAGCACAAACTACAATATGTTAACTAGACAAACAATGTGGAATACAAATGAACAAAAGTATATGAATCTAAATTGCACATTTGAGGCCGGGGTTCCCCACTAGCATCCCAGTGTTTCTAGCAACACATGTTGACACACATCTCTGGGAACCCCCAAAAGGCCAATAGCTTGGTACCCCAGGGTTTTCGTTTCTGACAGGCCGATAGCCCAGGAGTCCAAGGTTCCTGTCTTACAGGTTTATGGGACTAACCTCAGGCATAACACTTGAAGTTAGAAATCAAAGTTCCTTGTCACCTGCCCTCTGCTCCCCAACTTCTCCAAGGCCCATGGCCAAAGCACTGATGTCTCAGTGGCAGTAACGTCTTACTGTCTCTGACAGGGCTGAGGTTTCCCACCCATATTCTGGTGTTTCTAGCGATGAGCCACTCTACTGACACATACGTCTGGCAGCCTCTGACAGGCCAACAGTCTGGCAACCCAGGGTTCCTGTCCAAGACTCCCCTTTGGCCTTCCCTCAGAGGTTCCTAAGGGACCACACAATTCACAATAAATGAATACAACAGTTATATATTTCCACAACAACAAATAAGCACAACAAAAAATGAACTCAATAGTTATACTAAATGCAGACACTAGACAAAAATAGATGTTTAAATGGCTTACCGCTGGAGGTGGACTCATAGGTGAATTTAGGGTTGGTCGTCAGCAAGTCTCCTGAATTCTCTGGGTCCTGTGGGGCCCTGGAATGTTTCCAGGAGGTGTCTCCCCTTAGAGGGGTCACAGCCTGTTCCTCTCTTGGAGGCCATCTGAAGATAAGCAGTGCCAGGTTTGGAGGATCTCGCTGGGGCCTTTAAATGCTGTGCCCAGGAGTTTCACAAAGACCACACTGCCAAACAAGTTAAATGTAAAGAGGAATCCTTTTATTGAAGAGCTAGGCAGTGACTGCTCTCAGAAACCCCAGTCAGGGGCAGTCACTGCCCAGCTCTTCAATAAAAGGACTCCTCTTTACATTTAACTTGTTTGGCAGTGTGGTCTTTGTGGAACTTCTGGGCACAACTTTGTGCCTATTAGGTGACAGCACACCAATCCCCCATCCTCCTCCTTCCTTCTTCTATCCCCCCTTCTCCCTCTCAAGTACACATACTCCCACACAACCAATAATTGTCAGTAGGATGGATGCAAATGAAATATAAGTGATGAGCAACTGGCTGGTTCTTCTGGCAATTGGTACTTGAGCCAACTCTAGAATGGGTGTGAACTCTAGGGTAAGAAAGGCATGATTTCAGAGGCTCCAAGAGAACCTGTCGTTAGAATTGAGCTTTCTAACTCTTTTTGGAAACCTGTAATTCTACCATTGCAAATTCACCCCTCCCCTTTCAAAATGCAGCTCTTTATTCTAAAGAAGGACCCATTTAAAGCCTTACTGGTCATTCTTTCCTGAAGAAGAATCGGTCTCCTGAGTCCCATCTTGCAAACATGTTTTGAGGAAAGGTCAGGGAAGGAATGGAATGTTTGCCAGCACAGGGAAGCCCGACTTGGAAAGCCAGGAAAATAAAAACTAACAAATTAGGGTTAACCAGTACACCATTTTTATGCAAGTTAGTACAGGGTGCTCAGTAAATTATGGGCAAATAGAAATTTAATTCATGAATTTGTTCATTATCTTTTGCCAAAAATAGGGTAGGGGGAGCAACCTAGAGCCATGACCTCTCTCTGTCCTTCTGTATTTGACATCTAGCCCTTTGCCCTTTGGGCAAATTTGGGCAATTTATAGATCTACCATTCAGACTTCAACATCTCTCAAGGAATGAATGCTAGTGACAATTGAACATTTTATTACTATTGCTATCTCATGTATTGGCATGTGATTGTGTGATAAGGGGAGATGGGAGAGCATCAAGAATGAATGGGCATTGCTCAACAAGATGAATCAGTTGATGTTTAATCTACCTGGAAATATTAATAAAAATAACTAGGGAGCAGAATATCTTATTATGCATTTTGTAATTCCTCTGTCTGTGGTATGAAGTATCAAGAATGTGTGATATGTCCACTGGGCCACTGATTTTCCCATCCATGGCCCTCAGGAACTCCCAGAAGTTTCCTTCTCTTTCCTTGAACAAATGCTGAAAGTTTCTGCTTCAATAATTATTAGGGTTCTCTTGTTGCTTTGCTGACCACTTCCCTTAACTACATGCCCACAGGCAAGTTGCCCCTCTCTATCTGATACAAGGAGCTAGGCAAAAAGTCTGAATCTTTCATTATTACTTCCTAGAACTGGGACACAGGAAATGAGACAGAGTATTAACATTAGGCCACATCTGTCCCTTGTCCTTCTCCCTCAGTCCTTTTTAATTAGGAAAAGTGTTTTTATTTAAGAATCAAGTAAATAAGCTAATCAAGGACACAATTCCCTTCACAGTAGCTTCAGAAAAAATGAAATACCTAGGAAAACACCTAACAAAAGAGGTAAAGGACCTCTATAAAGAAAATTATGAAACCCCAAGAAATGAAATAGCAAAAGATATTAACAAATGGAAGAACATACCATGTTCATGGTTGGGAAGAATCAAAATTGTTAAAATGTCTATACTTCCTAAAACAATATACAGATTCAATGCAATCCCCATTAAAATAGCAACATTATACTTTCAAGACTTGGAAGAAGTAATTCTTCATTTTGTAATTCTTCAAAAGAAACTCCATATACCCAAGAAAACTCTTAGTAATAAAAACAAAGCTGGGTACATTACTCTACCAGACTTTAGGCTGCATTATAAGGCCATAGTGATTAAAACACAAAAATAGAGATGTAGACATTTGGATCTGAATAGAAAACCATGAGATGAAACTAACATCTTACAGCTACCTGATCTTTGATAAACCAAACAAGAATATATACTGGGGAAAAGAATCCCTATTCAATAAATGGTGCTTAGAGAACTGGATTACCAGATGTAAAAGACTAAATCTGGACCCACATCTTTTACCACTTACAAAAATTGATTCAAGATGGATAAAAGATTTAAATCTAAGGCATGAAGCAATAAAAATCCTCAAAGAAAGTGTGGGCAAAACACTTGTAGATATCGGCCTAGGGAAAGAGTTTAATGAAGAAGACTTCCATGGCAATTGCAATAACATAAAAAACAAACAAACAAATGGAATTTAATCAAACTGAATAGCTTCTATACAGCTAAACAGACAACCACTGAAGAAAACAGACAACCTTCAGAATGACAGAAAAGATATTTGCCTATTGTGAATCAGACAAAAATTTGATAACTATGATTTATAGAAAACTCAATTTAATCAACCAAACAAGACCCAACAACCCATGTATCACTAGGCAAGAGACATGAATAGAACCTTCTCAAAAGAAGCCATACAAATGGCTAACAAACATATGAAAAATGCTCATCATCCCTAATCATCAGAGAAATGCAAATCAAAATTACCCTGAAATATTACCTAATCCCAGTGAGAATGGCACACATCACAAAGTCTTAAAGTTGTAGATGCTGGTGTGGATGTGGAGAGAAGGGAACACTTTTGCACTGCTGGTGGGACTGCAAATCAATACAATCTTTTTGGAAGGAAGCATGGAGAATGCTCAAAGAATTCAAGTTAGATCTCCAATTTGATACTGCAATCCATTACTGAGCATCCACCCAGAAGAAAAAAAATCCTTTTATCATAAGGACATCTGAACTAGACTGTTTATTGCAGCTCAATTTATAATCACCAAAATGTGGAAACAACCTAAATGCCCAATAACCCAGGAATGTATTGTCAAGCTGTGGTATATGTATACCATGAGCCATTAAAGGAAATGGAGACCTTACATCTCCATGGATGGAGGTGGATCACATTTGTCTTAGTAAAGCATCACAAGGATAGAGAACCAAGAATCCAATGTATTCAATTCTTGTATGAAGGCAGTAGATGAGCTAATAAAAGGTGGGGGTTAGGAGAATAAGGGATCAGGAAGAGGGGAAGAAGGAGAGGAATGGGGGGTCATGGTGTATGGTACACCTCTTGGTGATGGGACACAATTATAAGAGGGACTTTACCTAACAAATTCAATCATTGTGACCTAATTCTTGGTCAATGAATCCCAAACAAAAAATAAAATAAAACCTAGTAAATATAATACAATTTAGACTCCAACAACAATATCTATAAAAAGAATCACCAAAAAAAAAAAAAAATCAGGATTTCTGTTCAAACATTACAAAGAATCAGTAGAACCCCTTTTCTCAGTAGCTATTTTTCTTCAAATTAGGTGGTGGTAATTAAGGCTAAAATAACCACCCCAGCAGTGGTACTAAAGGTGAAGCGACCTTCCCTGCCCTTGTTTATGTTTTTTTCCATGGGATGATCTTTCCATTTCTCTAAAGCCCTACAGAAACGGCTGGCAATTTTCAATCATCAAATCAAAGCCCTTTGTTGGAGTCATTTCTTTGGTGTGATGCAAGATATGCTGCCAGTAATTTGATCAGTTCAGTCATTTCCATAATTAGAACAAGAGCACGTCTTTTCGATGTATGTGCTTGTTCCAAGGTCTGAAGTCACAAAAAAGGGAGTGCACAAAGCCTTTATGTTGTATGCTCCTAAAATAGCAGCTGTTTTTTTTTAAATGTCCATATGTATTTGTAGATTTACCACTAGCAGTTCGTCCACTATCCTACTTAATCATGTTTACAGCTCTGCTCTCTGTTTGGTTTATCTACTGATGACTAATGAAATGCAAGTCTGAGCACTTCATTGGAAATATATCATTTCTCTGTTTAGCGGGTGTGGCATGGGCACTCATACATGGGAATAATTCAACACCTTCCTGGGTTCCTCAAGAGCAGAGGAAATGTAACAGCAAAATGCTTCAAACAGCCAAATGTCTCCTCTCTTTGTGTCATTTACATGCTACAACAGCCTTACGCATGTGGCCACATTAGAGGAATGGGGTAAAAGCTTCATGGGATCCCTGAGATTGTAGGTTCCCTGCCTTCATTTTGAAGAATGGGAATCAAATGCAGTGGGTGCAATCATCTGACATTGTTTGTAGAAAACCGTGCTCCAAAGACCAGGAAGGACTGAGAGCTCATGCCTCATCCGAATGTCTTTCTCACTTCACTGTATTCTCATGGTCTCCCTGCCCTCACAACCATCCTTCACACAGTGGTTAAGGTTCCTCACCCCCTATCATCATTACTACTTATTTTCTAGCTTGTAAATTCTGACAACTCAGCTTACCCTTCCTGATAACTTTCCCTGTGCTACAATAGCCTTGCTTTATGTGGCTTCCTCTAGTACCGTGGGGATACATTCTAAGACCCCCTCTGGATGCTTGAAATGGTGATACATTCTAAGACCCCCTCTGGATGCTTGAAATGGCAGATGGTGCTGAACCCGGTATATACCATGTTTTCTTCCTGGACATATGTACTAAACTGCACAGCTATGCTGGACAAAGGGATGACTCATTCCAGGGAAAGAGGCAAGATTTTATCACACTACTCGGAATGGCACACAATTTGGAACTCATGAATTATTTATTTATGGAAATTTCCACTTAATATTTTCAAACTGGTGTAGACCAGGGGTCACTGAAACCAAAGACAGGAAGGTGACTACTGAACATACTTTTGAAACTGCTGAATTGACAGTCTTGCCACTGCACCTGTGACTTCTTTCTCCATATGGCCAATAGGAGACCCTCTTATCTTCTCACTGAGTAATGTACACTCCCCTCATCCAGGCGTTCTTCCCTGATGGATTTCTCCTGCCCATAAACAACCTTCTCATAATCATTTAAATATTTGACAAGTATTTGTGCAATTTTGCAATAATTGAAAAGAATTTTTTAAGACTCCTCCATAATCTTTCCATGCTAACACCACTTCTTAAGCCTCCCTGTTTACTTCGAAGTTTTACTTACCTGCATATAAATTTCTATATGGCTGCAATGTGTATTACTTGTATGACTTTTTTCATCTAATGTTATTTCAGAGCTATTTTTCTCTGTCACTATACTTCCCTCATTTTTAGAAATGATCTTACAGTATTCTGTGGGCTGTGTGTCAACAGAGCAAGAGAGTAGTCAACATACATGTAATCTGGGGTAAAGTAAACCCTTTGGAACTTCAGTTTATTTGTGAAATTGGGACAGAATGTATATAAAGCATATTATATGGTAACTGATATTTGACAAACACTGGCTGTGATTTATTACCCATTTTGAATCATACCCATTTGCTTTTATGGTTTGTTGCCTTGAAAATTTTTGTGACTATTTGATGAAAAGTTCTCTGAAGATAGTTAAGGTCCTGGAGTGTCAAGATGGGAATTTATTTATTTTGTATCACTTCCTGTGCCTTCTTTTAAAAGACAATGGTTTGCCTCAATACACTTTCAATCATACAGTGCAGTGGCTGACTGCATTTCTTTCTAAATAATGTTGATCTCCAAACTGGAACCTAGTCTCTAGGTTCTGTGCTCTAAGATTCTTAGGCTTAGTTTTATATTGCCAAAGTAGAAGAAACTTTAAAGGGATCAGCATTGGCAAGATCACTTTAACTCCTACATTATCCCTATTTCTTTTCAGCTGAGAAAGCTGAAAGTTCAAACAGTCCTTCATGTAGCTCCCACCTCAGTACCTTAACTGTAATACACACACACACCATCTAGGGCAAATGGCTTAGCCTTTGTTGGAAAAGAATATGGTGTATCTTGCTCGGAACATTTTTAGTTATTTATAGTGGAGAGGGATGGAAGGCAGTCTCAATTCCACCCCAAATCTGGTTTCTACTCTTCTGTTTGAGGCTCTTACTTTTAACAAGGTAGCCAGGTAGAGAAACAGAGTGCTGCCCCGCCTTTAATTCTCCTCATTTACATATGGATTCCTGACAGCCAATCACCATCATTTTCCTTGACCCCTCCCTTTCCTGAGAAAGGCACACCTGTGTATAGCCTCATTTTCATGACATGTTCAGGAGGTTTAAGTCGGAGTTCTATGTTAAGGAGTAAATATGTATGTACATATTCTGGTACATTCATTTTCCTGAAGTATTCACATGTTATTTTATAAATAAGCATTTTTTTCCCTATCTACAAAATGGGAAGTAATCACTACACTCCATGTGTTTCATGGACCTAACAGATAATACCTGTTGAGAAGAAAAATTGCTCCTAAAAATTCTGGCTGTTACTTTTGTCTCGGCTGTTGACATATCTTAACTGAAATTACTACATATTTTCCGTGTTCGCAATTTTCTGTCTTGGAGTAAAACTTTTATACTCCACACATCTTTTTTTTTCTTTCCCACATAGCAAACATACATTCATTGAAATGTTGAAACTTATTAACACCAATTTGAGAGAAAGATAAAAATCGTTTACTGTATTTAGAACTCATTTTAAACTATTTTACAATGGCAACACAGAGTCATTAATAACTATGTTGTGGATTTAATAGCCTTCATTTTTATCCCCCAATTTTATTTTCTTGATTTTTTTCATCAACACATCTGATGGCAGTTGCCCCAAAGATTCCTGTTGTGTCTTGTAAGCCATGTCAAGTGTACAAAGTTTAGTAATGTTTCTAGCAATTCTTCGTTTCAACAGGGGCTTCTCATATTTTAATTTGAAAAGTTAGTCTCTGCTAAATCTTAAGTCAAATGAGAAAACTCATTTCTGATGATTGCTTAATCTTCATCTTAAAAAGAATCTTTCCACCATGAAAAAAATCAAAAGGCGTTCTGCACACTAACTTGCCTGAACACATCTCCTTTGATTTGTTCATTTTCTCTCTCTCTTGAAATCTGGCATGACTGAAGCCTGGGAAGCAGGATGAGTTGAGATAACAAGCGTATAGTCATCAGCATGATTTTCATAGATGCATTTCTAGCCTCAAATGTTGTGAAGCTAGAAAGTGGTCAAGTCAGGTATGGTTTTTCTGCCTTGCTTTACATGAAGTCTAAACTTTATATTAATGGTACCATTTCACATTGTGCTGTATTTCCTTCAACAGAATCATCAGGGAAAGGAGAATGATTTCCTTCAGAGTAGTACATCTATTAAACCTATGTATAGCTTACTCTGCAGTAATGATGGAAACAGATGTTTTTCTAAAGCATGAGGAATGAAGCCTCTTGTTTCAGAAGAGTAATTACGAATTATCTTTGTTTTTATCCTAGTTGGTCAAATTTCTGATCGAAAAGAATGTTTTGTCTTGCTTTGTTTTGAATATGACTCCCAAAAGGAGTTATCAAGTGTAATTTATTCTTTGGATACAAAAAAGGATAATAATCATTATAAGAACACAAAAGGGGATAGAACTATGTTTTGAATATGTTGTCTAAATTATCGAACTTGAAAACCCCATCATTTTTGATCTGTCTCAGCAGAGCAACTATATGAAAGAGAGGCAGTGTGACATGGTGGATGAGTTTATAGACTGGGTTTGAATCCTGGCTCTACTTCCTGGCTGTGTGTAATCCCTCTGTGCTTCAGTTTCCTCATCTGTAGAGTGAGGATGATGACAGTACTACTACTACCTACCTCAAAGGGTTACTGTGTGATTAAATAAGTTAATTTTTAAAAAGTTCTTTGAAAAGTACTCAGACATACATGTGGTACATGTGATTTGTCAGCTGCCACTACCACTACAGATGTAGGCTCTTTTGTTTATTTTATTGACAATATATATATATATTTATGGTGTATAGTACAATATTTTGGGATGTGTATGTATTGTCAATGGCTAACTTGAGCTACTAACATATATGTTACTTTACATATTTACCATTTCTTTTTTTGTGGTTAGAAAACAAAATCTACTCTCAAGGATACAATGCATATTATTAGCTATAATCACCATGTTGTACAGTAGATCTTACTTCCCCTCTGTAACTCAAATTTTGTATCCTTTGAGGAATGTCTCCAGAATCCTCCCATCATTCCTCCCTACGGTAACCGACATTTTGCTGTTTGTTTCTATCACTCTTTTATATTCTACGTATACGTGTAAGTCACATCATGTGATATTTGTCTTTCTGTGCTTGGATTATTTCACTTAACACAAAGTTCTTCAGGTTAGATGGAGGATCTTTATATCACAAAGACTGAAAGATGGTTTTTCTGTAAACTCACCCCATATTTTTCTAGGAGAAGATCTTTAAGTTTTTCCTTTTTATCTTTTGGTTTTAAATTTGTACAAACATTTCTTCTGTTTCACTAAATGGAGACTCAGTTCCATCTGGAAGTCTCAATTCTAATTATTATCTAAGATCCTTACCTGACAAATAACATGCTATGCTGGGAAAGTATTTTTCAAGAATCACTCAATGATTAAAATGAACTGATACACAAATTATGGAACAAGGAGGAACTTGATAGTGAAATATGGTATTTTCTGGATCATGATAATTATGCATAGTAATTCTCTCTATGTTTATAATTCTGCATTTAGTGATAATTTGATCATTCCTTGTCTCCAGCATTAGACTTTGAAACTCCATAAGGAAGGACTGTGTCTTTGACATTATTATATTCCAGCACCCAGTCTCTGATACTTAGTAGGTAGGCATTGAAATATAGTTGTCAAATGAATGAACAAATAAAGGCATGGCTTATAATAGAAAGGCAATGTTTACATAATAGCCTTTTAAGAAATTCACATATAGTTAATAGGGTAATTCATACTCTTAATATCACTACTAAGAAAGTAGAAGGCTGGCAGAGAAACAGGTACAGAGAGGTTCATTGACTTAGCAGAGAGGTAGGCTTGAAGACAACCCCCCAGTCTTCTGAGTCCCAGTTTGGGTCTGTTTCCAGTAAAATTTGAAAAAGGATTTGGAGAATCAAGAAATGCCACCTTACTGCCTTCCTTAGTAACATTCTTTTCTTCTCCTCTGCAATGGTTCCACAGCTTGCATACTATAGATGAAGAAAGAAGAAGGGAGAGAATCTTCAGACAGTTGGTTAGTGCTCTCCTAGAAAGAAAGTAGATATCAAAGCACAGGAATCCTGTAGACTCCGTGACTCAGAGTCCTGTGTGCATGGGGCCAGGTTGTGGCAACGACATCTCTGACGTTCTGATAAAATCAGAGCATGTTCCTGGCTCCTGGGCAGGTAGGTGTCTTGTACATCGAAGGGTTAGTATCAACAGTGACAATTTAAAATGAAAGTGGTATCTTGCCAATAAATTACCATGTAGGCAAATAGATGACTTTTTATTTAGTGCCTGAAAATATCATACATAGAAAGATAGTCTTTAGCCATCTGGAAACTATTTTGAGGAAATTAAAGTTTTGGAGCTTAATACTAACAGTGATTCCCTCCTGCTTTTATTATTATTGTTATTGTTATTTTTCTGTTACCTTCCCTTCAAATAGTATCCTAAAGTTTTTTTTCCTGAGACAGATCCCAAACAATTGGGAAGTCAGTGCCCTTGCCCAATGTACTCTCTGACTTTCAGACAATCCTCTCTGATTCTGTTCTAAGTTACATGTACATTTCATAGCCATAATGTTTTCATTTTTTGGAACTCTTAGCACATGTGGATATGATTTAGTTCTTGAAAGAAGATTCTTTGAATACCTAGTTTTTACAAAATCCAAATCCCTTGGAATCTGACAGAGGGTTTTCTGTCTCCTTAATGTGTAAACCAGAAACATAATCAAACCAAATAAAAAAAAAGTTAGATTATTAGAATGATGTTCTGCATCGCTGAGATAAGAATTTAATGTCAAACAACATAGTCATTATTATTATGGCAAGCACAACGGTTTTCAGTCTATGTCAAGGTGGAGATACAACTATCTCTTGGACATGTGAGCTTTTTGTTCCTTTTTGCTCTCCATGCTGGATGAAGATTTTGTAAAACCATAGTTAACTGGAATGCTCAGGGAGTAAAGACCTGTGTTTCACTTAACTTTTTTTTCTTTCTTTCTTTCTTTTTTTTTTTTTTTTTTTCTGAGACAGAGCCTCAAGCTGTCACCCTGGATAGAGTGCTGTGGCATCACAGCTCACAGCAACCTCCAATTCCTGGGCTCGAACAAGTCTCCAAACCTCCGCTTCCAAAGTAGCTGGGACTACAGGCGCCAGCCACAACGCCCGGCCATCTTTTGGTTGCAGCCATCATTGTTGTTTGGCGGGTGTGTGCTGAATTCGAACCCGCCAGCTCAGTTGTACGTGGCTGGCGCCATAGCCCGCTGAGCCACAGGTGCCGAGCCTAACTTTTCTTTTTTCTTTTCTTTTCTTTTTTTTGATTAGCTGAAGTTTAACCAGAAAGTTCTTGGCTTTAGGCCTTATTAAAAAACTTTCTAAAATAATCTCATTTTTGTCTGGCATCATAAGGAGAACACTATGGAAAAGGCTGTCTTTGGTAGTTCAGAACATTACAAGTCTCTTGGGATCATTTTCTGACTATTTAAAAATGTTACAGAGAGAGGGTTGAGAGGTTGAGATGAATAAAGGAACTAGTGAAAAACTAGAGCACTGGGTTTAGGAGCTAGTTATTTCTGGCTTGTAAAAGTGGATGGCAAACTCTTATTCACTCATATGGTATATTCACTGAGCACCTACTACTTTATAGAACTTAGACCCTTCCCTTTGGAGCCTCCATTCTTATAGAGGAGAGAGGGATGTGTTTAAAAATATTAACTGTGTAATGTAATGAGTGCTTGAGAAGGCATAAAGCAAATGCTGTTGTAGCTCAGAGTGAGAAGCCACCAATGGCCTGAGGAAATCAAAGGCCTTCCCTTGGGGATGGTGATGGCATGGGTCTGCACACAGGCTTGTGAGCTAAGTGGAGGACAGGATGAAGGCCATCTTTGGCCCAGGGAGCAGACTTTCAAAGCAGTCAGAGATGTAATGAGTGCTGCCTGTCTGGGGTCTGGGGATATGGTATGTGTGTCTGAGTGTCAGGATAGGGAGAGATGGGGTGCAGGTGAGGGTGGACCAGGGGGCTGAGGCGGACTGTAATGGACCATTTATCCATAGTCCAAGTGCTATTTTGTAAGTAATGGTTAACAATGGAATAAACAATTTGATTTGTATTTCAAAAGAATTACTCTGGCAGAAAATAGCACTGGAAGGAGAAAGAGACAATTTGGATAAACTATCCAGTTAGTATTTTGGAAACAGGTTGGGCGAAGTGGCTTGTGCCTGCAATCCCAGCACTTTGGGAGGCTGAGTGAGGCAGGTGGGTTCCTTGAGCTCAGGAGTTCGAGATTAGACTAAATAAGAGCGAGACCTTGTCTCTACTAAAAATAGAAAAAAAACTAACTAAGCATCATGGTAGGCGCCTATAGTCCCACTTACCTGGTAGGCTGAGGCAAGAGGATCACTTGGACCCAGGAGTTTGAGGTTGCTGTGCCCTAGTCTGAAGCCACAGCTCTCTACCCAGGGCAGTGGTTCTCAACCTTCCTAATGCTGCAGCCTTTTAATGTAGTTCCTGTGGCTCACGACCCACAGGTTGAGAACCGCTGACCCACGGTGACAAAGTGAGACTCTATCTCAAAAAAAAAAAAAAAAAGAAAGAAAGAAAGAAAAAGAAAAGAAAAAGAGATAAAGAAAATTTCAAAAACATCTTTTACTGTTTCACCATTTATTGACCCAAACTATAGTTTCTAACATTTTTCTTTTGCCTTTGTAGGAATACATTCTAGTTGTCTTCTGTCCTTGAGGTGCTGTGTTATTACCTTCAGTTTAAATATTGAGAAACTGAGGCATCTGGGCGTGTGACTTCCCCATGATTCTGAATCAAATCCATGGAGAAATTGACTCAAAGCCAGCACTCAAAGTTTCTTCTAGCAACTGCAAGACCACACTCCCCACTATTACAGCATATTTATGATATAATTAACTTTCAGAAAGCCATATGGCTTTTGTTACAAACACTAAAGGAATGTGCTTTTCATAACGAAAGGCATATGGCCTTCAATAGTTCTTTGCTTGCATGTTTTAACAAAATGAACATGTACATAAATTAGATGCCTCAGGTCAGTTAGCAAACTGAGGTTGATTTTCTTCTGCTCTCCCTAATTACAACTGCATTTCTGACAAATATCAAGGGGGGGGGGTTGGCAGCCTGTGAGCATACATATACACAGTGTAGCTCACATGATCTTTTTTTCCAATGGCTTTGCACCTTTAAAGAGCTGGCATTTGTCTCTTAGTCTGAGTGGAGTGTGCAGCTCATGGAAGCAGCAATTTTGATGAAGCTTCGTGCTTTTGGAATGGTGAAAAATTTAATTGACTTAAATAATACAATAGGGCAAAAGGAAAAACAAAAGGAAAATCACTGAGCTGAAAGTTGACATTTATCTCTGGTCACTTAAATGAAGCAGGGGCGATAGACACATGATAGATGCTCACATGCTGAACTAATTTAACAGCAGTTAAATGTGAAGGCTCACACTTAATCTCCCAGTTATTTAGAAGCCTTTCTATTTTAGGCAACATGCCTTAAAGTTCGGCCCTCTTAGTTCACACTGTGCCTCACCCTATTGTTGATTTAGCAGGTTTTCTCATAGAGTCTGAGAATGAGCTTCTTGTAACTTTCACATTATCATATTACAGTATTCACTGCTGATTATTTGTACTCAAGGTCAATGACATTATCTTGTTGGAATTCCCTGGACTCTGAATTTATAATAAGATAGTCCAAAATGCTTGTCTGTGATGGAAAAATACAGCACAATTACCGTAAGTCAGTTGGTTCACAAAGTGTTTGAGTTTCAAATTTAGCTACTCATCACTTTGGCAAATTGCTTTTTTTTTCAGTGCTTGTACTTATATGACACTAATAATTTGGGGAGAGGTGTTATTAAATGGAAATGTATCAACTGTAAAAGGAAAGTTAAAAAAACATTTCTGAAGTAACTAAAGGAAATAAGTACAAATACATTTTACTTATGCTAAAATACTTTTTAAACCATTCTATTGAAAAGGCTCAATTTCCTAAGAACAAAAAAGGTATAATCTAGGAGAATTTATGCATTGAGAATAAAACAATGTTTTAAATAATCAATTAAACTTTTAGTCTCTCCTTTAATAATCTAAAAAGACGCACTCAAATTATGTTTATATTTTTAAAAGTGTGTGCTAAACTTATATTCTAATTCATCTTATGTTTACAGTTATGTATATTCCTTTTTTTGTACAAGTCGTAGCTTTTCCTTTCATAAAATAGTATCTTCCATTATGGTATAATTACAAATTCATAGGATTGGTGAATCATAGGGCTGGATAGAATAAACTTTCACAATCATCTTTGCCTCCAAGGGATCCCTAAATCTTGAGTTGAATAACAAGGTGAATAAGAGATACTTTTAGCCAGAAATATAGTTTTGGGCAGATGGCATAAAAAGTGAACCTGGGAACTCTTTTCTCCTTCTCTCTCTCCCTCCCTTCCTTCTTTTCTTTTCTTTCTTCTCTTTCTCTCTTTTTCTTTCTTTCTCCCCTCCCTTCCCCCTTCCTTCCTTTTTTTGGGGTGTTATTAAGTAGTAAACCTGGGACCTCTTTTCTCCTTCCTTCCTTCCTTTCCTCCCTCCCATTCCTTCCTTCCTTCCTTCTTTATTTCATTTCTTTCTTCTTTCTTTTCTAAGTGAAACTAGCCACAAACTGCTGTTATTACAATAACCCCACCACAAAAGGTTATATGTGAAGCCCTTTAGACTCATTTCACATTTGAGAATTGGATTCTAATATGTGTGGACATGGGACAGCCAATGTTTGAAAATAAGAGATTCTACCCCCACCTGTATAAGCATAATTTATTACATGACCACAAGATATAAAAGCAGTATATACGTATAACATTTATAAGCAAATTAATGCTACCCACATCTGTACAAAGCAAAAAACCAGTTTGAAATAGAAAGTAATTAGGATACTATTCATATACTCACAAGTCAGTTCAAAACTGGGATAAAATATTTTCTTAACTGTCACAATTCACTAATGTTAAGACACTCCCATCTTCTTATGGGCTCCAGAGCATTTAAAAATGGTTACACTGGCATGTTCCCAGACACTTAGCAGTATGGCCGACTGTGTGGAGAAATCAGGTTAGGATTTCAATCAGACTTAATCCTCTGGCTGTTTATGTGATGGTCCTTCCAGGACTGACCCAACATGGACACACAAAGAAAGATCAGGTGTCCTGACGCGTAAGGCCCTGGTCTTGGTCGCCGAAGAAAGGAACCAGGTGTGACCCTGATTAGAAGTACAAACTTGTAGGAGGTGGGCTAACCTGGAATGCAGGGTAGCCCTGAGCAACTTCTGTGGTAGCCTTGAAGTGAGACAGTACATGGCAGGGGAGGGGAGGATTAGACAATGAATGCCTGTTTAAGGATTGCCATGGGCTGGGGCTCTTTCTGTGCAACGAAAACCTGTGGATGAGTTGCCTGAGGGTCCGCCACCAAGCTGCAAATCATCTTGCTCAGAGGTCATGTGGCTCTCGCAGTCCTCTATAATCAGGCTTGAGTATTTGGGTTAATTTGAATTTTATATTCTAAAAAGATTATGATATGCAAAGACATAAACAACTGGTTTCTGCAAACTTTAAAATCCTGCTTCAAACTGTTTTGGCAACAAATAGGTCATAATTTAAATGGGGGAAATGGCCAAGATCAACCACAACTAGCTTCCAAGGAAGGTGGATCCTGTGAATGGAAGGTGTGTTTTGTTTTGCTGAGCACCATATTCGATCTTAATATTCTAAGGTGGTCTTAGTTCTAACTTTGTAGGCTGGACATGTGGAGACTGCTCTAATGTTGGGACAATAAAGGAAAAAAAGGACAGAGGAGGAGATTTATTCTTGAAAGGGGAGAAAAGCAGAATAGGCAGGAAACAATACTGGGAAACCACAGAGGATAAAGGGAGGTGAAAATCCTGGATGTTGGGGTGTCTGAAGGATTCCTAAGAGCTAGAATGTTTAATGTTTAGTGAAGTCGTTTCTGTCTCTGCAATTGTAAACTATTCCAACTTTTCAACCTTTAGTTAAGTCATGAGCATTCATTCTTTGAGGGTTTTCTATTGCTTTGGGGTTGAAAATTATGGGAAAGATTTCATTCCATGTAGGGTTGAACAGGGTCAGCAGAAACAGGAAGAGCCAGGAAATGAGTAAGTTGAGCAGAGGCAGGCATTTCAAGCCCATGAAGCCCCGTGAATCCTTCTTCCTCCAGCTCTCTTTCCCTCAAATATCTAGACATTTTGGAGAGAGCTTTTGGTCTTCCACAGCCCACGGGATGGATGTTTGAATCAAGGAAAGAGTAAATCCCACTTGATATTTAGGTTACATTTATACAGTCTGAAAATATAATGATTTATTAAGGGAGAAAATAGAGATGGAAAATTTTGATGTCTAGCACTCCCCTTTGTATCATGGTGCTAATTATCTGCAGCACATGACACCATTGGCATTTTCTTCTACAAACATACCAGGCATTTAGTATTTATTTTGATTTTCTTAGTCAAGTCTGAGCTAGTCAATTATGTGTCTGGTAAACCAAAAAATATTACTGAAATCCATGGCAATGGTTCAGAAATAATTTTGTGCATTTGCATTTATTGGAAGTGTAATTGTAGGTTGCCTCTCTTGGTAGCATTCCCCATGCCACACAGGGGAATTTGGGGGTGGAAGTCTTTATAGGAAGTAGTGTTATGAGAGCCTTCCAAACTAGTACCTACATGTCTGAAGGTACCTACATTTTTTGGCTTATTATCACTTATGAATAATAGGTATGGGATATAGTGAAAAAAAGTATCAGAAGACAATCATTCAAACTTCCCTTTTAGAGAGAGCAAATTTCACATATGTCTGAAATGAAAATAAATCTGAGGTTTAATTTATTTATGTAAAGTTAAGAGTTTTTTGGTATATCATTGTGTGTATTCTGCTGCCTTGGTGATGGCAAACTCTGCACATAAATAGAAGACAGAACTAGGGCCCAAAGATAAAGAGAAGCAGAGAGGGCTGAAGATATGGCATAGACAGTGCACCTACTGGGAAGTGTCCAGTATGTTTTAATAGGATCCTCTAAGGAAACTTATTTGATTGAATTTCATGGAAATACCCCATATTACATACCTTGATATTTGAGAACCTTCCAGAAAGACTGAAATGTGCCAACAGAACAAGTGCCTTGACTACTTATCTATTTTCAGCCACAACTATGCTACTCTCATCGTGTTGGGAAAGGCTGAAAGCCAAGTTCTTGTAGAGTTTTGTGTAGGGTCGAGTCTTTACATGCTCACAGGAAGCTTCAGGGCAAGGTTTAATTTTCCCAAGATGCACAGAGTTGATTGTTTTGTAGTACAAAATCATATTTCTGATTAAACTAGATGACACGGTAGAGTTGACTTCATGGATATCTAAAACAGCAGACATTAGGTGATTTTTATCCAAAGAAATATAAAACATAAAAATCTGAAGACTGTTATTAAATTTGGAAACACTATACCTTCCAATACTTTTCAAGGCAAGTCTAGGAGGATCGTGTAGACCACAAAAGGTCACTTTCTTATAGCATTTGGAGGCTGACTCCCTGTACAGCTTCCAAGGCTACAAATTTATTCTAAAATATCTGCTCCTGTCCTATTTTCTCCAACCTTCATTCACTTAGGGCTCTGTGTGTGTGCATGCATGTTTTACATTTGCCATTACTAGAATTTATCTTTCTAAATTAAGCCCATTCTTTTCAGTCTATCAGGATTTGAAAGCATGCTCATTTCTTCTAGCTTATTATTTATCTCTCCCAGACTCTTGCCATTCACAAATCTCAAGTGTACCACACACAAATTCACTGAATCATTGACAAAAATGCAGATGAAAGTAGAGCAGGGAGAAGAACCCTATAGCATGGCACTGGTGCCCGCCCTTTGGGATAACATCAGTCAGTTAACCATCGTTCTGTAGGTTCAGTTGTTCAACCAGTTTAAAAATTGCTTATTCAACAAACATTTATTGAGTACTTCCCGAGCCAGGCTTCGTGCTGGGTAGTGGGAAAGATGTATGATACATTTGACCTCAACCAACTCAAGGTCAGAAAGTCATGAAAATGAAGAGCTGTTGTGAAGAATGAGAACACCACAGTTACACACTAGGCAAAAGATTTAAAAGCCAACGTGGGATCTTCTGAAAAAATAAACTAAGGAGAATAAGAAGTTTTTTGAACTTGTTCCAAATGTATCTAATTTATTCTTTCAGATAAATTTTAGAAATAGTTCATTAAGTTAGAAGCAAAGTCCTATTATTAATAGAATTTTGATTGTAATTATGTTAAACTTTTATCATTTCAATATTCTTATCCAGAACCATAATATACCTTTAATTTCATTCCCATGTATTTTTAAAAGGTGGTATTTAGGATATTTTGTTTTTGTTGCTATTGAAACTAGAACTTTTTTTCATACTTCCTAAATGTTTTTTGTGGGTTTCCAAGAATGCAATAGGTAGATCTTTTGCATATTTATCTCCTGCTCTGCTGTGTTTCTTGACTCATTGTTTCTTGTGGTTTTTCAGTTGACTCAATTGAGTTTCCTAAACCAAAAATCATTGGTGCAGTTAATGATCATTTTATCCCTTCTTTAGAAACCTATTTTTGTTGTGTATTCCATCACACTTGAGACCTTTTAGAAGATTGTACAATCAGTCTTTAGCTTTAGTCACATACACTTGAACTTCAAATACCCAAGGTCTGCTTCCCTACAGACGTGGGTTTCAGTAGCACAGAAAAATCACACCTGCTCATACCCCTTGGGAATGCAACTTTTTTTTCAAGGTGTGCTCACTGCTTAGCGAGATCACAGATGTTGTTGCCATCTTATCTGCAGGTTCCAGGCTACTGTTTTGAATATGTGAGAAACATTATTGGGAAGTTTAAAAAATGTTGAAGTTAAGAATATAAATAAGAGCAGGAAAAAAATGGAGCGTAAATAAATAGAAGGGACTGTTCCATGAGACCATTTTATGACAGAGGTGATTCATTTCATGAATGGTCCATCAGAGATACCTGATGTTATCAGTATGTTATCAGAATGTTAGGAGTTATGTCATGTTGGTCAGCAGCACATGGTTCAGCTTCTATTTTACATTCTTCCCATTGACATCCCTACTTCGTGGAATAGGAATTGCCATGATGGCCCCGGTAGGGATCCTTAGTTTGGTTTTTCAAACATGGAAGGGACATACTTATATTTGCACTTCAGAAAGGTCACTGATGACATGGTGAAGAGTGGATCAGAGGAAGACAGAGCTGACAACTCTGGGATGAATGAAGACAACTATTGGGATGAATGAAGAAGGGGGGAAATCTGTGGGGTGTCAGGAGTAGGATCGTGTGTTTGTGACAATTAGAGGAGAAATCAAGCACAGCTCCCTTGGTTTTGAATTGGGTGACTGAAAGGGCTGTGATACCAATATCTGAGTAGGGAACAGAAGGGGAAAAGCAGGCACGGGAAAGAGACAATGAGTTCAACTGTACCTATGTCGGATTTCAGGTGTCTGTGTGACATCAGGTGGAGATGGTAATTGATACACAGTTTTGACTCATGGGAAAAAAAGGCAACACCAACAGGTTTTCTATCCGGTCTGTGTATATTTCTCTGGGGCACAAGGAAATGATTATAGTCAGGAATACAGCAAGTGCACAAACAGAATGCAGTAAATGATGTGGGTGTGTGCTCATTTCAACTCTTCTACTTAAGTTTTCTTTTTCTTTTTTATCATTGTGGTAAAATATACAGAACATAAAGTTTACCGTTTTAACAATTTGTTTTCTTTTTGTGATTTTTGGCCTGGGCTGGGTTTGAACCCGCCACCTCCGGCATATGAGGCCAGTGCCCTACTCCTTTGAGCCAGAGGTGCTGCCCCATTTTAGCCGTGTTTAAGTGTACAGCTCAGTGGCTGTACACTTAAACACACTGGTGTGCAGCCATCACTACCATTCATCTCCAGAAGTTTCATTCTTTCTAAGTTTAACTATAACTTATAAAATATCATAAGTTTTTAATTGACACATAATAATTTTACACATTCATGGGGTAATAGCAGTGTTTCAATACATACAATGTGCAGTGATCAGATCAGGGTATTAGCATACGCCTCATCTCAAAAATTTATCATTTCCTTGCTTTGGAACCATTCCCTATCCTTATCCTCATTCTAGCTGTTTGAACCTATGTAACTATTTAACTATAATCATCCTACAGGGCTATAGAACTCTAGAGATTATTCCTCCTATCTAGCTATAATTTTGTAACCTTTAACAAATCTCTCTTTACTCCCCCTTTCCCTTACTCTTCCCAGCCTCCAGTATCCTCTGTTCTATTTTATACTACTATGAGATCAACCTTTTTTAGCTTTCTCATAGGAGTGAGAAAATGCAGTATTTAACTTTCTCTTCCTGGCTCATTTCAGTTATAATGTCATCTAGTTCCACCCATGTTGTCCAAATGACATGATTTCATTCATTTTATGGCTGCACAGTATTCCATTGTGTGTATTTCCTACATTTTCTTTATCTATTCATCTGTTGTTGGACACCTGGGTTGATTCTATAGAATTTGGCTATTGTGAAGAGTGATGCAATAAACATTGGTGCAGATGTCTTTTTGATATACTAATTTCCTTTCCTTTGGATAAATGCCCAGTGATGGGATTGTTGGACATATAATTCTAGTTGTAGTGTTTTGAGGAACCTGCACATTTTTTCTCCATAGTAGCTGTTCTAGTTTACATTCCTACAACAGGGTACCAGAGTTCCCTTTTCTTTGCATACTTGCCAACATTTTTTTTGTCTTTTTGATAATAGTAATCCTAACTTGGAATAGATGACACCGCATGTGGTTTTGATTTGCATTTTCCTAATGATTCGTGATGTTGAGGTTTTTCATATATTTGTTGGCCATTTGTATGTTTTCTTTGTTAGATCATTCGTCTATTTTTACATTAATTTTTCTTTTCTTTTTATTGGCTGTTGAGATGTTTGAGTTCTCTGTTTATTCTGGATATCAATCCCCTGCTGGATGATAGTTGCACATACTTTTCTCCCATTCTATATGGTGTCTTTCACTCGGTTGATTATTTCTTTTGCTGTGTAGAACTTTTTAGTTTGATGTAATCTTATTTCTTATTTTTTGCTTTTGTTACCTATGTTTTTGAGGTTTTATTAAGAAAACTTTCCCCTGGCTAATGTCCTGAGGCATTTTCCCCATGTTTTCTTCTCATAGTTTTATAGTTTGGGCTCTTACATTTAGATTTTTTAATTTATTTTGAGTAGTTTTTTATACAGGATGAGAGGTGGGGGTCTAGTTTCATTCTCCCAGTTTTTTTTTTATAATTTTATTGAATCATAATTCTCTACATTGGTGCAATCATAGGGCACGATTCATATACATTCAGAAATGTTTTGATCGTACTGTTACAGATAGCCTTCATGGCATTTTCTTGATCACTATATAAAGACATTGATACTCTACATTTAATAAGTTTCACCAGTAACCTGCTAAAATGCACCGTAGGTGTGATCCCACTAATTGCCCTCCCTCCACCCATCCTCCCCCCTCCCCTCCCCTCCCTTTCCCCTTTCCCTGTATTCCTATGCTATAATTGGGTTTTAGCCTTCATGTGAAAGCTATAAATTAGCTTCATATTAGGGTTGAGTACATTGGATACTTTTTCTTCCATTCTTGAGATGTTTGCTAAGAAGAACATGTTCCAGCTCCATCCATGTAAACACAAAAGAGGTAAAGTCTCCATCTTTCTTTAAGGCTGCATAGTATTCCATGGTATACATGTACCAATATTAATCCATTCGTGGGTCGATGGGCATTTGGGCTTCTTCCACAACTTAGCAATTACGAATTGGGCTACAATAAACATTCTGGTACAAATATCTTTATTATGATGTGATTTTTGGTCTTCAGGATATATACCCAATAAAGGAATTATAGGATTGAATGGCAGATCTATTTTTAGATCTCTAAGTATTCTCCAAATGTATTTCCAAAAGGAATGTACTGGTTTGCCTTCCCACCAACAGTGGAGAAGTGTTCCCCTTTCTCCACATCCACGCCAACATCTCTGGTTTTGGGATTTTGTTATGTGGGCTAATCTTACTGGGTTTAGATGATATCTCAAAGTAGTTTTGATTTGCATTTCTCTGATCATTAAGGATGGTGAGCAT
>CAUYON010036002.1:0-42398 GCA_963573935.1 Arctocebus calabarensis
TATATAGTGATCAAGAAAATGCCATGAAGGCTATCTCTAACAGTACGATCAAAATATTTCTGATTGTATATGAAGCACATTCTGCCCTATGATTGCACCAATGTACACAATTATGATTTAATAAAATTATTTTAAAAAATTAAATATATTTAAATGTCCGTATATGAATAAGAAGACCTGTTGGAATCTAAATTACATAGCCCTTGTCCAAGCAGCCCCCCGCCTCCGTCAGTTTGCCCTTCTACACTTTCTCCCTGGGGACCCTGGTCTTTCCCAATTCCCCTTTCTTTGAATTATTATCTTCTAACCTGCTATGTTCTACCAAATTAGGTGAGGGTTAAAAAGAAGTCTCTGATCTGTGCTGACTAGTGATATCTAATAGTATTTTAGCCATAATAATAATTCTGCTAGCATTGTTGGTTGTTTAGAAGTTGTCAGGCACGTATTATCTCTTTATTCTCATGGCCAGCTTATGCACCATGGTTGTAACAACCCTAAATATACTCACTCATATTGGTTCCTCTTATAGGCCCCATTTTATAGATAGGAAATTGGGATTTAGTAAAATTACAAACTTTTTTTTTTTGAGACAGCATCTTTCTTGGTGATTTGGGTAGAGTGCTGTGGTGTCATAGCTCACAGCAACCTCAAAACTCTTGGGGTTCAAGTGATTCTCTTGCATCAGCCTCTCAAGTCGCTGGGACTGCAGGAGCCTGCCATCACACCTGGCTATGTTTTAGAGATGGACTCTTGCTCTTGCTCAGGTTGGTCTTGAACTTGTGAACTCAGGTAATCCACCCACCTCAGCCTCCCAAGTGCTGGGATTACAGGCAGTTAGAGAAGTGCACATACTTCTCTAGAGGTCACACAGCATGATGTAAAAGAGCAGCATTCATGATTTTAGAGCATGAGCTTCTAGTCACTATGGTATATCACCAGGTATGGAAACTCTAAGCTTTTGTTTTTATGTAATTAGTAGAAAATGTCTTCCTGGTGGAGATGCTTCTGTGTCTTACCACAGGTAGCAAAATTGTTGCTGGGAGTAAGGGACTCATGACTCTTGAGCTTCCTGAAATTTACTTCCTGTAGAGAACTGGATGGTCCAGGTTCTCTTCCATCAGCAGAAGGATGCACTTAGTCTCATTCCTTCATGTGCTGCTGTTCTAATGAGCAATTTCTTTCTGAAAACTGCTCGAACACAAAAGACCAAGTGTCTTGTTACTGATTTCTTCCCAAACATATCAGCAGACAAGCCACCATCCCTGCCTTTCCCAGTCTGACTCTCCCAATCTCGAATACTTTTGTGTTACTCCTGTGTGCCAGAATTTCCAGAGCTGAATAAACCTTATTTTGTTCAGAAAGTAAATGTGTTACTCATTTGTACTGACTTCACAGACACAGCAGGCTTATGCTCTGTTATAATTCCGGTACACAGGAGAGCTCTGACAGGGTAAGACACAATTGTGGGTGTTCTCTGAGTAGAGAAGGAAGCTAGAAGGATGAAATAGATGGTTATAAAACTAGTTCATTTCCAAAGAGAAAAGGGACATAGGGAGAGAGAGCTGTATCTGATAGCCACGGAAGGAAGTTTTCCCATAGGCAATAATTTGTCGAGGTTTACCTCTTAGCTGGTGAGGAAATTCTTTAAAAAAGATTGTTTATACATTTTAAAACACTTATTGTCTAATTTATCAGGATGCTTTCTTGAGCCTAAACTCAGTTTTAATAAACATAACTATTACGTGATTGTGATTAGTGCTATAAGAATGATCTAGGACTAAGTTATTCATTTTCTTTATAAGGTAATGTTTCTACTTTATGTCTAAATGGATATTAGTTGTTTTACTAATTAGTACCTAATTCAGATAAATATTGTCTCCTTTCAGTTGACAACCTTATGGAACATTTCCTGATATTTTCATTTTACTTAACTAGATATATTTGAAAATAGCTTCTATAATGTGTGGTATTTAGTGAATGGCTTTCTTTTAGGAATTGTCTCTTTCTTTATACTTTCTGTACTATTTATAAAATTCTGCTGTAATTATTTTAATCTTTGAGTATTTTTAAATCCTAGTAGAGCATAACTTCATTAAGTAGCTTTGTTTTTAAAGGGCATGCATTAGTATTCCTGGCCTGATCACCTCCAGAAGTCCTCACCTCTTAATACTGTCGCTTCAGGCATTAAGTTTCAACAAGAATTTTGGAGAGGATACAAACATTCAAACCATTAAAGTGTCCTTTTCTTGTAAATATAAACATGAACATGACTGCCATGAACTTTATAGGTAATTCCATTCACCAAATCTTTCTTATAAATGTTTTAGAGCATAGTTCTCCTGCTAATGACATATAAATCCCTGAATCAGTAATGCTATCATCATGTTTATTTAGATAAAGTTTTATAGTAATACATATACATTTTTTATTATTATTATTGTTATTAGAGACAGAGGCTAACTCTGTTGCCCCAAGCTTAGAGTGCCACGACATCAGCCTCACTCACTGCAACCTTAAAACTGCCGGGTTCAAGCAATCCGTCTGCCTCATCCTCACTAGTAGATGGGACTGCAGGCACCTGCCAAAACACCCAGCTAATTTTACTGTTTCTTAGTAGAAATGGGGCCTTGCTCTTATTTAGGTTGGTCTTGAACCCTTGAGCTCAAGGGATGCTCCATCTTCGGCCTCACCGAGTGCTAGGATTACAGGCGTGAGCCACCACACCCAGCCATGCATATGCATTTAAATTAATTCTCAGAAGTTTATACCTGTTCAGTCCTTATCACCTTTTGAATTAATTTTCTGTTACAATATACTTAAACCTCAGTAATTCTTGTTTAAAATGTTGATCTTAATCTGCTTAATGTATTTTTCCCTGATAATTAAGACCACTTATTCAGTACTACAGAATATCTCTAATGTAGTTTTTACAATACTTTGAGGAGCCAGGTGGCAGAAGTAATTCAGCTGTCACTGCGTTGTACTGTAGAAGTAAATGTCGGAACTTATAATTTTCAACATTAGTAATGTAGAGAATGGAAAGCTCTAAAAAGAATGTATTGTCTGAAAAGTAAATTTCCTAAGATGCCGTGATTATTTTTAATTTGGAAAACTTGACTCTACAAACTCATTGGTGACTTTTCAAAGCTTGGCAGTCTGCTGGAGGTAGGAACTATACCAAGGAGAACCGTTTGTAAAGCAAAGCTTGAGTTGCCTACACGAAAAATATACCCAACAATGCCTTGATGTCCATTTCACATCCAAGAATTATTTCATGGTTGAATGAATTAAGTCTTGATATACCAACTATAAGGAGAGTTATTTAGACAGGCAACTGTATAGAATGAAACATAAAACAAAGGTAGTTTTTGCTCTATCCTATTTTGTTTAGCAGTGGTAGGTATTGCTCCATAGTACTTGCAAACAGCAAGCAGATGATGGATTGAAGTCAAATCAATAAGAATTGTAAAACTGTTTTATATATATATATATATATATATATTTGTAGCTATTGTAAAAAGGAAACAATTTTCTAGGGGCTACTGAAATTTAATGAATTCTTAAACCCTTCTGACAATGAAATCATATGTTAATCCTGTTGAAAATCAAAAGTTCCATCATACATATGAAACAGCTTTTATTTTTATTTGACCTCATCAACAGTGAATCATGGACTTAATTGATTGTGTTTCTTACTTTATGCTGCTGCTAAATTACATCATCCCACAGTTTATGACTGACCACTGGCAAATTTGCAGGATTAATGGTGTTTGACTGCAAACCTACCTCTACTTTACAGTTTTGCAATTTTTTCTTGCTTCCTTTTTCTAATATATTTTATCTTTCGTTATTTTGTGATTCATTATAAGCTACTTTAAATACGTTTTGGAACATAGTGGAAAGATTTTCTTGAAATCAGTAGTCTTTAAAAAAATTGGTTATTTTTCCCTAAAGAAGGGAACCCTGAGAATTCAAGATCAATCATCAGCAAAATCCTCTTTGTTTTTAAACTCTCTTTTGAACCTTGCTGCTTCTTGCTCCACATGAAAACCATTTCTCCTCTGAGGACAGTGCATCCTCTGTTCCCTCCCAAGTCTTCCTCATTGAGCACCTCGCCTGGCAGGTGAATTGATTGTTTGTTACCCGTTTCTTCTGCCTAAAATCCTCCAGCTTTGAACTTCACGTTATTAAACTATGCCACTCTTCCTCCCATTCTTGAAGTCATCTACATTCTTAAGTCATTCCTTCCTTCTTTTAAAGTTTTCATTCTTGGTTTATAGTCATTTTCCCCCAAAACCTTCATAGTGGAACACATTTTGTAACATACTGAATATAATATGCACATAATAATACATAAACGTATTATAATCTATAATATCTTATACAAGTATAAGATCATATGCACTTGTGAGGTAGTGATTTTTCTGTCAATAAATATTCTCAAATAAATAGACAAATCATGCTAAATGCTCAGATACAGCTAACATCTGGTTCACTTGTTGGGCAGAAATGTGATATTCTAGGCTAGTAGAGGAGTTATCAGTGAACTATCCTATTCACATGGAAAGTCATAACCAAGAGGATACTTTTCCACAAAATCTATCTATCTATCTAACAAGAGACATGTAAATTACAAGCATTGGAATCATTTGTATAATATGTTTCTTTAGTGCCATGCCTTGACCTTCATTAACTGGATCATTTAATAAAGCAAGCTTCAGGCCAATCTAGCTGAATGAGTGTTCTTCTGTGCTTACCTCAGGCTAACTGCTTTTGTGCCATATGGTTGACCAATGGCATGAAACCATCACTCACATACACAGTGCAGTTTCCCTATCTAAATTAACAGAGATATAACTTTAGTAGCCTAACAAATTATTTACTTTATTAATTTTAGAAGACGGATTTCTGGAAAAACAACCATATATGATATAATTAACATCTAATAAAATTTTAATGGGATGTTTTCTACAAATTTTAATCTTTAAGATTTGATGAATAGTACCTCATTCATCTACACCTTTCATCTTTTTTAAGTACAAAATCATGGGCATATTTTCTAATGTATTTATTTTATAGTCCCTGTTAAATTTCAGATTCCCACTAATTGAATTCCTCAACTTATAGTGGGACATCGACATCATTGGGAGAACTAATGTGAACATTATCCTTTCCTTTTCACTTGCATTTGTATAATTTCAAATCAACGAATAAAGGAAATGAATTGATGTTTTTTTCTACAGTCTACCTGGATTACATAGTTTGGAACAATTTAATTTTAGGGAGACTCTTTGTTCTTTATCTATGAAATAGTTTTAGTTCTCCTTGTTTAATAAGTGAGACAAATCTGTGAAATGCCAATTTATTAAATACTAAGCACTGTGCTAAGCTGCATTGTCTCATCCTCTCAAGAAGTCCAGGAGTATCACCCACAATTATCGTTGCTGCTCTTTGTAGAAGTTACAGGCTTGGATTACGAAGTAGATGCACTAAAACAATTTAGTAACAGCAGAGCTGAGATTTAAATCTTAATTTCCAAGATTCTCTACATTCCTCATAAACTCTATATCACAGTGCATAATAAAATTTGACCTTGTTACTCAGTAAATAGTCAATCTTTAAGGACAATAACAATTAACAAAAGTAAAGCCTCTTGACTTCAGTGTTTACATAAGGATTTGTATTTTACACAGAAATTGCAGTAGAGCCTCCATAGTTGACCCCCTTCCCTACACTACCCACCTCCTCATGTGCCCTTATTTCACAGAATGGACACACACCAGACGTACCTCTCAGTACAGCAGGCCTACTTCCTTTTGTTGACCATCTCTGTATGTTGACCAGTTTGTCACAGTCCCTTGGGTGGTCAACTTGCAGAAGTTCTACTCTATATGGTAATTTGGTAAATTTGCTACCCTAACAACAATCCAAATAGTCAACCAAAGTGAAAAGGAACCAGGAACTAAACTTCTAAAAGAACCAACAACCCAAACTTCTCCCAGGAACTGATTTTGCACAGCAAACCAAAAGTACTTTCCATGGAGAAACTAGCAAGCCTGCTTGGAGAAGAGAAAGTTACTCGCCTTCTCTCCACATGTACCCTAGGCGTTTGCCAGACCATCAACCCACTTTGCATTCCTCCTGCAGGCTGCTGGCAGGTTCCTATAAGCATAGCTGAACAGATGGGCTTCTAGTAACTTAGGCCCCTGCAGCTCCAATGGGATGTCATCAGGAACTTAAAAAATGTCTTTTCCCAAACTGCCTGTTGTTATGTGAAATGTTATCTACCTTCAGATAAAGAATTAGTCATGATAAAATGCAAGTAACTCTCAGAATCTGCAGTTAAATTCCATTATGGAGTTTATTTGGCGGTATTTAAACTTGGGTATTCACTAAAAACATGTACTTTTATGAGCATTAGAATACCATTTGTTTTCTATTTCTTATTTGTAGCAAGCAAGTATATCATTTTGAAATTTATACTCGAATGGCCCTGAAATGATACACAAATAAGCATAATGATTCTAATGCTATGCCCTGGCCTATATTTTAGTTATTCATATGTTTTAATAGTATTTGTCGCTTTAAATGAAAACAATCAAATTAATCTAAGAAATTAGTATTTGTATTTTATTAAGCCTATAGTCAAGGAACTGAAAAGACAAGTCAAAAAATGCTTAATACAAAAATCTGTGAAGAATGAATAGTTAATCTAAAGTTTAGACATGTTAGTACAGTTTAGACATATTAGTTAATTGATATGTAACTTTTTTATTTTTTTATTTTTTGAGACAGAGCCTCAAGCTGTCACCCTGGATAGGGTGCTGTGGCATCACAGCTCACAGCAACCTCCAATTCCTGGGCTCAAGCGAGTCTCTTGACTCCGCCTCCCAAGTAGCTGGGACCACAGGCGCCCACCACAACACCCAGCCATTTTTCGGTTGCAGCCATCATTGTTGTTTGGCAGGCCCAGGCTGGATTCGAATACGCCAGCTCAGGTGTACGTGGCTGGCGTCTTAGCCCAGGCGCCGAACCGATATATAATTGTTAAGTGTATAATTTATAGTTATACACTTGAGTTAAGATTCATCTCAAATACCAGATCTGGAAATGGCTAGCTTGAATATTTGATATATTAATCAAATATATCATAGAAAATATATATGTGTAGTTCTTTCTGAAAAGCAATATGCCACAATATAGTTCCGTTTATATAAAGGGAAACCTTTATGTATTTTGAAATTATGGTCTCTAATAAGGTTATTAAATTTTTAGAAGTTTTTCAATAAAAACAAAAGTCTGTGTTAATCCCAGGATCAGAACTTTCAAAGGGCAGCTAAAAAATACTCTCAGCTGTTGTCTAGGAATATGCTATCATTGATTTCTTTTTTTTTTAAAGGCCAAGGGAAATCAAATAAAATCAGCAGATAGTAGTATTCAAAGCCAGTTAAACATTATCTTAGTAATTGTCTGTTTTCTTTTCCAAATGTATTTATCTTCGTTCATTCTTTACGTGGTTTTTGTTTCTAGTCCTTATCTTAAACATTGTTATTGTTATGAAATGTTAAGCCTTTTAAATTCTGTGAAGGCAAAAAGTGGAAACCTAATTAACACATGCATATCAAAATAAAAAAATAAAAAATAAAGAAAGTAAAACAAAAAAGCATGGGACTTAAAATATGAACAAAATTACCAAGTTGAATTGACAAGTATGTAGAATTGACCTAATAGTAACAAGAACTTGACTTGTGGTAGGGAAAGCAGAATAATTGCTCCTTTCGCAAAAAGGCAAAAGAGAATTAGGCTATCAGCTACTGAGATAAAACAGTTTATCGCCTCATTTCTGCACCTGAGTGCAAGGCAGACTCACCAGAGTGGGACAGATCCAACTGAATTTGCAAAAATGGAGTGATCTACACCTTTCTCTTACTCCACTGTAGGAATTGCCAAGATCCTGCCCCATTTGGGTGCTGCGTGCTTGTTTTCACGTTTGTTACTTAATAAACTCAAGTCAGAATTTTCCTAGAATTTTATTTATTCTTTTAAGACCTATTGATAGAATAACTTTGGCTCTGTAAAATAACAACAACAAAACACCCTTGTTGAAAAGAATGAAAGGCACAAACTCTGTTGTTCCAGCCTTACTCTTAACAATCAAATTAATCTAAGAAATTAGTGTAGGATCCAGTGTAGGATCTAAAAGCAGATAATCCACTCCTGGACTCGTCATTTGGTAGCATTTGTCTTTAGAAGCAAATATTTTTTAAATACCTACTATGTTGCAGCAGGCACTGTACCCGTGCAATTGTTTTCTCACAACCTACTTATGGTTAAAAGATATTTACTTACATTTTACAAATTAAAAGCTGCTTAAGATTCGCGGACATACCGAGTGATGGGGCTGGAATTCAGTCCTGGAGTCCATGTGACCGTCACTGAGAATCCTACTTGCACAGTTCCAACATCACATAGAGAGGGAATCTTTGACTTTCCTGTACATCTTGGTATCCAGGCACCGGGAACCGTGTCTGGCACAAAGTAGATCTTCAATAAACAACTGTTGAATGAAAGAATATCTTCTTTGATACAGAGACTACTCATATTAAGTTTGTCTCAATTTGCTCTAGCTCTGAAAGATTTTTGTTTGTTTCCTTTATCTTTCCTTGAATGGGCTTGAGGCTAAACCTACAAGGTAAGAGCTCAGGGACAGGATCCACTTTTGCTTTCACCTTCATGGCCACTAATGAGAGCTCTGCTCACAGCAATGCTTTGCAGAGCTAATCAGGCCATGTCGATTATTGATAGGAAAGTCTGTTAAGAGAAACCAGTAAGTCTTCATTTCCTGAATATTATTAGCCCACATTCTTTCAAAGAACTATCAAGATTTGAAAAGATTTCCCTCCTTTTCTAAAGAAATGAGGACAGTGTTAGAATGTAGCTTGACGTAGTAACTGCAATAATTGAAGACCGTCTAACGTTTTAGCAAGAAAGTGTGTTAATAACTTGCACAGCAAACCAGGCCTTATCCTAGTGACTGCAGGCTCAATGGAAAACTCACTATTGGGCTTTACACAATTGCAAGGAGGACGTTGAGGAGTATCAGCTGCTGTTTGGAAATCTCCCAGGGTCTTAATGAAGTCTCTTCTCAAAACAACCCACCTGCAAAGTCTTGAAAACAACTCACGTGCAAGATCTTCATCAGCCTCATTTCATAACTCACATCAGCCTGACTCAAACCAATCCAAAATAGCCCAACCATATCCATCATCTGCCCTGCTCATATCTAGCTAATTACCTGACAACATCAGTTTGAGTAATAACGCCCCTTAATATTTTCATTCATTGTCTGTGACGTTCAAGTGTGAAAGAGAAGTTCCCTTTGCAGCTAAGGATGGTGTCTTCAGAATTGGCTTAATCCTTCGAAACAAACAACGATCACTTGCAGCCAGGAAACTCTGCTGTGGTAATTACTGTGTATTTCATACTTTTTTATTGCACTCTATTTGGATTATTCTCTATTAATGAGGTTCTAGCTAGAGTGGAATGAAAGAACCTGCGAGAAAACCAGGCTGCTCTGGTTTTTGAAGATGAAGGTATAGCCCACAGCAGCATTAGTAGGTCAGAGATTTGGGTCTGCCTTGTTTACGCCTGTATTCTCCTGTGTCCTTTGTGCCTAGAATAGACTATGCAAAATAAATGTTTTCAAATATTTTAGGTCATAGAAATCATACTAATGATGATCATGTTAATGAAAATGACAGTCCAGTGTCTCAGAGAAGTAATCTTAGGAATGTTTTCCCCTGAAATAGGAGAGGAATGTTCTCTCCAAAAGGGAGAAAAAAAGATAAATTTAGATCAGGAGAGCTGAGAGCATAGTTGAAATATTAGAAGTATCTCCAAATAAATATATGTGGAGTTCAGAAACACGAGCAAATTTGGGAAGATTATCTTGTGCAAGTTTAAACCTTAAGCAGGACAGTGAGTAATGCATCATGTTGTCAAAGGGCTCCTTTGAATTGCTTGTGGCCATTTTATTATTCCATTTAATTTTTGAGCATAAAAATAATTGAATATTCATTCTGTTTGAGTTGCTATTGTATTTTCTTGCTTAATTCTCAGAACACTGAGATTATCTTCCTTTTATGAATGAGGAAATTGGAACTCTGAAATGTATAATACGTAAATGGTGTGACCAGTATTTGGAAATTCATGTTGTCTGACTGTACGGTCAATGATCACTCATTTGACTCCCTTAGATTTTAAGTATATCTCTCAATAAAAAGTTTGAGCAGCATAAATCTTACCTAGCCACATGGGATGTGGCATAGAGTACTGTAATACCCACTAATAGACTTACATCCAGTGTACCATCTTATTTTTCATTCTAGTTCTAGTTTATTTAATGTAGCAAAAGTAAATAGTATGTGTCTGATAATTTAGGAGAGCTAAGATTCTAGATCTAGCTGTGCTACTAACAAACTTTGTGACCTTAGGAAGTAACTCCACCTCCTTGATCTTCAGTTTTCACATCTATGAAATAATTCAAGTTGAATGAGAATATCTCTACAACCCACATATTTTTATAGTCATGTGGTTTTCTAATGAGAAGATGGATTGTGGAACCTGGCTGGTACCAAACTTCATGCTTTCGTTGTTCCATAGTTTGATGCTTATTTGATTTCCTAATGCTTTTATTTATACCAAAGCACATGAATGCCTTGTCTATTCTGACTGTCTCTCTCCAAAGATGTGAAGGATGTTTGACTGTGGAGGGACCTCCAGGGAAAAGACCAAAACGTGCTGCTGCTGGTTGTGACCTCATTACAACCCAGGCTGGGAACCCTCTCGTGCAGTGAGCACCATTCCTTCTTTATAGCAAACGTATCTCTTTGAAATATTATTTCTAAAGCAAGGTATTATTCAAATAAAATACCTTATACCCATGTAAAATAAGAACAAATATAATTTCATAAAGAATTATAATAAAATGAAAAACTGAAATGTCAAATTAAATATAAAATGTTATAGACTTTTAAATTCAGCTCATACTTTTTTTTAATTCTCTATCAAAACTTCTGGTCCTCCTTTTAAAGGATACATCTTAAGGAATTTAATTTAAAGTTTAAATCATAACCTTTTTTTGGTGGATAGATTTTTTTTTCAGGATTATGGTTTTGATGATTAATAGGTTTAAATCCAATTGATTCTGACCCTCCTTTGCAATTGGCTATTATCATTGCTTTTTAAAAATGGCTTTTCTGTGTTGCTTGGCAGGGGGACACAGCAAGTCAGCCAAATAAAGACTATAAAATTAAATTGGCTTACTCCTATGTGGCTTATCTACTGGGTGCAGTGGAGTAGCTAAAAGGCGTAAACACTTTTTTTTTTCACCCATATGGAGTCAAGTTGACTCAAAGAAAATTAGTCCCATCATATCTGAGGCTCTGCAACATTGGCTACAAAGGTACATACTCATTTATGTATTTTTTTCTATGATCAGAATATTCATTGTTTATTATGCCACCAACAGCTGTTATTTATTAATGTTGAAATCAGATAAAAATTTTATCTTGTACAAAGTAGGAATGAATATGTACTTAATATTTTAAAATAATTACGTAGAGAATATACTATATGCATAACATTGGTATATTTTGAATTCAGTATACATAAAATGTAAATTACAGTTCTTTCTAAGTTACCTCTTTCATATGTTAAATACTCTTTCATATGTTAAATTCTGTCAGATGTTGTAGAAGCTAGTAAGTGCTCGCTAATACTAACTGGTTTAAAATACTGTTTAAAATATTAACTGTATTTCAATTGTTATTTTTCTGGGTTTTCTAAAAATCCTATGTTATTCATAGAATGATTCTAAAACATTTGAGGAAGCAAGCAAAGCAGTTATTATACATGGATCCATATGATGTGCAACACTGCCCCCTACTGGAAAAGAAGCAAGTCACACTACTTAAAGCACAGTACTCGGCCTCTCGAGTGAGAAAATCATTTTGAGTCCTATTTGACAACGAGGGTATAGTCCTTAAACTTTCACACATTTTAAAAAATGATTATGGCGGACATAAAGGAAAACATTCAGATAGAGCAAGAAACTAACACAGACATTATGTACGGAAATTAGTTTAAAAGGGACATCTAGATCACTTTACTTAATAAAAAATAGTTATGGAAATTTTTGAGAATATTAACCAAGTATGACAAGTAGGAAATACATTAATACCATTTTGATTTAAGAGTTCTTTAAGGTAAATATTTTGTATATGACAGCAGTTTGATGACGCTTTTCTACTTTTAATTTCAACAGACTGAAGACTGTAAATTGCCTGTTTTGAGTACTTCTGCTTTAATAATAAGTATTCAAATGTGTTGAACAGAGAAATGCATGAATTGCAATATTTGTATGGAATATAAAATTAGACCTACAGTGTCAAATATCTGTTCTGTATTTATCAAAGTCTTTATAGAAGATAATCATAGTTTGTACAATGTAAGGAAAATATATATCATGTTGTTGTATCTTTAAATATAGGTAGACTTGGCTGGGCACAATGGCTAAGGCGTGTAATCCTAGCAGGCTGGGACACCAACGCAGGTGGATTCTCTGAGTTCAGGAGTTTGAGACCAGCCTGAGCAACGTGAGACCCATCTCAATAGTAAAACTAGCCAGGCATTGTGGCAGGGGTCTTAGTCCCAGCTACTCAGAAGGCTGAGAGAAGAGGATAACTTGAGGCCAAGAATTTGAGGTTGCTGTGAGCTATGATGCCATAGCACTCAACACCAGGGCAAATGAGACTGTCTCAATAAAATAAATAAATACATACATACATACACACATGTATATGTGTGTAGACTAAGAATACACAAAACAATTGAGCATCAATAAATACCATCATCTTACTTTTCATAGGCTAATATTCTAAACATATCTTCTCTGTTTTATATCTTATTTATCTATTTTGCCTAGGAATTATATTATAATTCCTTTTTCATAGCTCAACTGGTATTCAAAGTTCAATATGTATAGATGTACACATATACATACACACACGCAAAACAATGCCCAATCATGCCCAAATAAAGCACATATGCTAGTTGAAAAGGTTTTGTTTTCATAAGTTTGCCTAATACTATCATTGACCAATCGTGTTTTCTTTTAACATAAATTTAAGAGATAACTTACCTATTGACTATGAGATAAAAGATGATGCTTGTATTCATTCATTGATACATTTTTTGTAGTTTTCTAATTTTTATGAATGTAATTTAATATCAAAATAAAAGTGTTTATTTAAAGCCAAAAAGAATGATATTTTTGCACTTTCAAAGCACAAACATGTAATTATTCAAGGCACACACTTGTACTTATATAAACTCTAATGCCTGATCTTTTGTTAAAAAATTTTACCGCAAAGATCAATTTTGTCCATTTGAGGCTACATCAGGTTCTTGAATAACATTATTATTTAATTCAACATTGTTTCTTTCAATATTGTTTCATTATAGGATTGATGAGGGAAAACAAACAAACATTTCCCAGCCAAGGCCATTGTGTAAAGTTTGCAAGTTCTCTCATTTGCAAACTTCACGCAGTGAAGTATACCTATACCTCAGGTGCTTATAGGTTTGTTCTGGGTACACTAATTTCTGCCCACATCCCAAAGCTGTGCGTGATAAGTTTATTTGTGTGTCTATGGGGGGGGGGACGGGGGAAGAGCATACACTGAGATGGGATAGTGTTCTGTCCATGATTGTTTCCCAATCTTGCACTCTGACTGAGCTTCCAGGAGAAGCTCCAGCCACCTGTGACCTTGAGCTATAATAACTGGATAAATAATCACTTTCCTTGTGTTTATAAATCTTTGAAATCTTATAAATCTTTGAAAATTCTTGTACAGCTCATGTTTATTTCAGTGTTTACTATTAGTAGTGTTTTTGGTCTTTATGTAATGTTTCTGTGATGAGAAATATACTGTAGGAAATTAACTCTTGCTTATGTCAATTACTCCGTTGTTAAATTGGTTTTACAATGCATCCTTTCACCTAAAGTCACAGTTTCAAAAAAGAGAAATAATCAATAAAATCTTGAATGTTTTAGGAAAAAGGTGTCAGGAACAATTATAACTTGCCACAGAGCACATAACCTTTTTAAAAATTGTTCTTTGCCATTGTGACAAACAAAACACTCATCTAACCATATAAAGCAAAATAGTCTGAGATATTATATTCCTGTATTATCATTCTCAATTTATTTTTGCTATGCCACATGAAGGAGCTAAGACATGAAGTTCTAAAACAAAAAATCAAGTATTTGCATTCTGTTTCAAATAATGTTAAATATACAAATGTCCCATTTTCTTTGTCAAAGACATATTTCTATGTTTTTCTCTTAGGTAAATACTTATAGAAAATAAACTATTTAGTATTAGCTTTTTCATTCAGCATAACTCCCTTTAGAGTAGATCTATCCAAGAATAGTGTGTATTAGTATTTTGTTAATTTTTTAACTCAGTAATTTGCCATGGTACAGGTGTAGCACCATTTATTTAACCATTCACTCATTGCAGGATATAGATTGTTTGCAATTTGGGGGTCTTTCAGAGAGAGCTACTGTGAACATTCATGCAAGGATATTTATGTAGGTAGAAAGCAATAAGGCTGGGGATGAAAAGCTTACATTAATAAAATTAAATTTTTGAATTTAGGGTTAATTTAATTTGGTTTAAGTGATTTATAGAATAATTAAAAATAAGTTATAAGGCAAAAGACAAGTGGCTAATAAAAAAACTTGAAAAAATAAATTCATATAAAAACACAATATATATCAAAAGCCCCCCAAAGTTGTATTAAAACAACAATAAAAACCTTAAAAGGAAAGACAAAAAAATCTTACTAAAACATGACCTTTCCCTACAAAAAGCCTATACAAAAGGCCCTATAAACTAATAAACAATTATAACATACATTAAAAGCAATGCTAACAATGAACTTCTTAAATAAATAAACTCTTAAAATTAAAATTAAAAAGATCTTTTTTCTTCCCCATTCCTAATATAAATATAACATTAACCTATCTACCTCACAAAACCCCCAAAACTTAACTGCCTCCTGTAAAATCTATACACATAATCAAACCTACCACTGATTTCACATCCTACTTAAACACCTAATTCTTCATTTGTTAAACCACATTTGATTTCTTTCATTTATAATTAAAATAACAAAAAAAATCATAAAAATTGACTAAAAATAACTTAAATAAAATTTCAAATTCCAAAAAAACATAAAATTTTACCTTTTTATAATTATATATGTAATCAATTTAAATAATTATATACAACAAATATAAAATAAACCCAATTTCAAGGCCTTCGCCACCTCTTACATAAATGACATTAGTTCCCCAGGCCCACTCTTTTTAAATCTTTGTCTTTATTTATTAATTCTCTCATCACCACCAAACATTAAAAATACCCACAAGCTGTGTAGCGGCTAGTCCCGTCTTTCCATGGACATTCGTTTCAATTTCTCTGAAATAAATCCCCAAGATGGCAGTTTCTGGATCCTACGGCAACTACATGTTTCAAAGAAACCACCGAAACCTTTTTTTCCGAGCGGCTGTACCATTTTGTGTTCCCAGCAGTAGTGACATCTGTACTTTTATTTGTTGTATCTGGCACCCTAATTAATAGCATTGAGGGTGGAATTCATGACCTCCCTTTTCTGATTTCCTCTGTTATTCCCCTTGGCAGCTTCTCTTCCGTCTGCATCTGGAACGTGGCAGCTACCTGAGAGCCGCTGATTCTGGCTCTGTTTCTAGTCTCTCCACCTTCCACCAAGACGGCAGTGCGAGCCTCTCCCTAATCCATATGTTCTCCCCAGAAATATTCAAGCTCCAGCTTTGTAAGCCCAATCGTTTAGTCTGTATCTCCAATTGTCACTTCAGAGGCATGTTCACCTCAGTATGCTTGAGCACGTTTTCCATTCTTCCTTTTATTCATCTCTCTACTAAAACAGCACCTTTGTCGTGTGATGTATGCTTAGGTCTTTGTTGTATGATGTATGCTTAGATCATCTAAAATGTGAAACGTGCTTCTGCCATACAGACATAGACAGTACACGCGTGTGTACAGTCAGTAGGACATAATCTGCATGAAAACTCCAGGAAAATTTTTCCTTCCTCTATACCCAACACTGAGAAATGCTTGACTTAAAACATACTCAAATATGTTGTAATATATAAATGAATATGCCCTGTATTCATGCTATAATTGGGGGGGTGTCATTGAAATTTTTACTTCATCAAAGTAGTCCGTCTATGCCTGCTTTAAATAGTTAAAAATTTCTCCAGGACTTAGAATGAGATAAACAAAACATTCTCTGCTCTTTTCCTAAGTCTTACTCACTGAAAAAATTCCATTTTACTTCCCTGTGTTTCTTTGTTATTTTGTTCAGTTTCTGGATATCGTGTTGTACTGCTGGGCTTTGACTCGTCATTGTTTGTATTATCTGTCAACACCCTCCTGCCAACTCTCCCCTGTTTCCGAGGTTTGTAAAAGCCACTCTCTCTGTTTTGTTTTTCTCCCTTCTTTTCTTAGTAAAACCTGGGGCAAGCCAGGGCAAGTATCTGAGTCCATGCATATCTCAGTATGAATATTTCTTTTCTCATAGCCTAGAAGTTTGGCTCAAAATCATTATGTTTCCTCAGACTTGAAGTTTTTTTTCTTCCATTATTGTTGACATGAAGAAGTCTGATGTTATTTTGTACTTCTGGATTTTGGTGTATTTTTTAGTTTGTTTCTCTTTAGAATCATTTGATTTTTTTTTAACTTTGGTATATTGATGAGGAGCTTATTTGTGCTTGTATGTGTGTTTTCACTCATGGCCATGCTGTAACATTGAATTCATTATTCTGAAAACCTATACCTTTGATTCTGGGAAAGTGATTTTTTTCCTTCAGTTTTTCCTGTTCTCTATTTCAAGAACTGTATTTGGTCAGCTGTTGGCTCTTTTTTATTTTCTTTTTTTAATTATTTTTAGATAGAGTCTCACCTTGTTGCCCTCAGTAGACTGCTGTAGCATCACAGCTCACAGCAACCTCCAGCTGTTGGGCCTGGGTGACCCTCTTGCCTCAGCCTCCCGAGTAGCTGGGACCACAGGCACCTGCCACAACGCCTGGCTATTTTTTTGTTGCAGTTTGGCCAGGCTGGGTCGAACCCACCACCCTCGGTATATGGGGTCATCACCCCACCCACTGAGCCACAGGTACCACCCTGCTGTTGGCTCTTTATTTTATTTTATTTTATTTGTTTGTTTGAATCAGAGTTTCACTTGGTAACCCTCAGTAGAGTGGGTAGAATATCGTGGCATCATAGCTCACAGCAATGTCAAACTCTTGGGCTCAAGTGATTCTCTTATGTCGGCCTACTGAGTAGCTGGGACTACAGACACCCACCACAATGCCCAGATATTTTTTTACAGGCTGCCTCTTGCTTTTGCTGAAGCTGGTTGGTCTTCATCTCCTGAGCTGGGGCAGTCTACCCACTCTGGCCTCCCAGGGTGCTGGGATTACAGGCGTGAGCCACCTCTGCCGGCCCTGTGCAGGCTCTTTGGGGCAGTGCTTCTCATATTTGAGCGAACATGAGAATTACCTGGAGGAGGTATTAAAACTAGTTGCTGGTCCTCACACCCAGAGGTTCTGATTGACTAGAATTTCTATTTGTAAACATTTCTTAGATAATACTGACGCTGCCATTTGAGGGACTAAATTGTGGGAAAACCATTCTAAACAGAGTATCTATTGTTGTATTTTGTATCTTCTTCTTTTTTTGTTGTTTTTTTTGCAGTTTTTGGCTGGGGCTGTGTTTGAACCTGCCACCTCCGGTATATGGGGCCGGCACCCTACTCCCTGAGCTATAGGCGCTGCCCCTGTATCTTCTTTTTAAATGTGTAGGTTTTGCACTTTCTGTTCCCTTTCCTGGGCTGCATCCCCCAAATATCTAGACGGATCTTTCCTTTCTGATTGTTTTACATTTCACCTGGTTGGGGTGTCTCCCTGAGCAGCCCATTTAATTGGTACGTCACGGACAACAGACAGACAGCCACGGTCACGTGCTCTGCACGTCCACCCCTTTTATCTTTGCTCTCCCTTCACGTTTATAAAATGTTGTTTATCTTCTTGTTTGGCTCCTCCACTATGGTGTATGTTTCATAATTTCAGGGATAATTGGCACCTTTTTTAAAAAATAATTTTTTTAATTGACAGATAACACCATGTTTTCTTGTATGACATGTGGAAAGATTAAATCTAGCTACCTTATTATGTAAGAAATAATATAGGAAATATATTATAAGAAATAATATAAGAAATGTATACAAGAAATAATATCCTTATTTCTTAGTATAGTACCTGAAAAATTCTAAGCATCCAGAAATTACTTCTATATGGATTTCCTCAACTTTATTTTTTAATATTCTTACTATTTTTTAATTGGCTGAGCCATATTTTTAATTTACATGAACTTTCTGGAAAGACTACTTTCTGGCATCCTGTTTCTATCATGACTGTAATATATTTATATTGAGCGAAGGTTTTAGTCATCTTTTTTTCCTTGCTTTCTCTCTGCCTCTTTCTCTTTTTCGCTCCTGTTTCTTTGTCTTCCGAATTGTCTTGTGAAAGGCTTTTTCTCAAATCTATGCACATGTTTGCTATGTATGAATATTTAAGACTGAGTCACTCAGAAGCCAACTGGCAGTGTCATGTGCTTGAGCAGGACTTGCCAACTGGTTACTGACAGGTGACCCATCTGTGTATATTTCATGAGGAAACCCCACTGTCAGCAGAGATTGTCTTATTTTTTCTTGGTCCGCTTTCCCCAGAGAAGAATTCTGCAGCTCAGAGGCGATGTAAAGACTAGCAGCCAGCTGTGAAAGGGGGCTAGGACCTGCCCTTGAACCTGTGGACTTCTGCTAAGTGTCTTTGTTGCCTACATGTGCCACTTTTCCTCTCTTATTTGTGCCTAGCATTTTCCAATCCGGAGCTCCCCGCCCTCGTTCTTCACTTGGTTAACATCTCTTCTGTTGGGATTAGGTGAATTAATTCCGTGGCCAAGACGTGATTCAGTTCAAACTTTTCTTTTACCCTTCAGGCACCAGGCAAAGTAGAAAACATAAAATAAGTCATAATTTGAAACTGTATACTTTGTATAAGCTTTTTGATAGCACGTATGGTAGAATGTTAGTGTTACATGTTACTGTTACGTATGGGTTTGCATACTATACTGTATATTCCTAGAATGTAAGGCTTTAACTGGTGTCTTAGGTCAGTTTCTCCTCCAATTAGAACTTGAGGCAAACTTGAACGCTTGTATTTATTAAAGGAGTGCTCCCAGTAGAAACCAGTAAGAAAAGCAGAGCAGAGGAGAGGAAGAAGCCAAGGAGAGTGCATGTTAGGGGAAGGCCCAGGTTGGAACTGATTCTAAGGGAAGTTTTGCATAACATTATAGGGTAGAGTTTACCCACCTCCACTCAAGGAGCTAGGCTTTTGTACCTCCACCTTAAGTCAGTCATTGGCTAAGGAATGTGGTGTTCTGGGGTATAGGGGAGGGCACATAGGTGTTGAAATATTCTCATCTGCTTCTAGCTCTCAATGCTGGCAAGGGGACTTCATTGCCCAAAACATACATTCTGAAGTCTTGAGTGTGAGCCATTACCAGCAAAGTATGTGAAAGCTGGAGGACACAGGCAGGGGTGGTAAAACGGATCCCAGGAGAACAGAGGGGGCACCAACTGTATCCACTAAGCCCTACTGTCTACCTCAAACAATTGTTAAATAAAAGACTGGCAACCCCTTAAACACTTAACAGATAATTGGTTTTCTTCTTCATGTGTTATTGGATTTGCTCTTGAGAGTGATTGTATGAGGAGAAGAGAACAGTACTGGAAATCCTATATTTCAGAAGAATCAGATGTGGCAGGGCTTGGTGACTTTTCTATCATCTCCCAATTCTAAGCCTGGAACTTGTTCTAGCATGCTCCATCATATTATTTAAGAGTTTCATTAAAATTTTATATGAGCATATGGAATGCATATAATTATGATTTTTTAATCTAAGTGCCATAATGACTTTTGTAGTTTAAGAAAATACAGGAACTATTATAAGGAATAAATTATATTTTAGTTTTAAAATTATATAGGGTGTCTAACATAGGAAAAAATTGGGTTACATGGTGACTCCCATATTAAGATGTCTTTTAGTTTAATTTCCACCATTATTCAAGGCTTATCCCAGTGTTTCATTACTCAGATGGTTTAATTAAAGCCAGTGTGAAAGAAACATGTTAAAAGGTTCCTGGAGCACTGCTAGAGGTTGATTCATTTAGAGTATTCTTGGCGTTCTTCCATAATTTTCCCCTATGGGCCTGTTTGCATACAATACTTATGACTCATGACATTTTTGCCAGAGTATGAATATTCTTCCAAAAATATTGCCAGTAACACTTACAGTCTGTTACTGACATGTCAGATCGTTCCTTCTTCTAGTTCAAGAATTACTTACCCGTAAGGAATCTGCCTTTGCCTCCCTGTTGCTGCTAATAGGAGGCCACCCACCAACGGTGAATTTCTCAGTGATGTGATAAAGTCACAGAAATCAGCAACAGTTTACTCCATGGACTTTTTTTTATAAGTAAATTGCTCTTATTATGTTAAATCTCCTTCTGTTATTTGAATCCTTTATCCTTTCTAGGTGATCTAAAACAATGCTTTTCAAATCTTGTGGCACATTAACATTACTTTGGGAGCTTTAAAATATATGGATGTTCTGGCTCTGCCCTAGACCAATTAAATCAGACTCATAGGCACTGGTAATAAGGTTAAAGCTCCACATGTGATTCTATCATGCAGTCAAACCTGAAAGTACTCATCTGAAGCAGAGGAAATGTGACAAATTTGTTAGGTCCCTCTGGATGTTCTCTGGTCCCCCAGTTCCCAGTGTCAAGGATGAGTACTGGTGCCAAGTGGAGCCAGTGATGGAGTGATCACAGTTACACAGCCATCCCCCACAGGTGATTACAGGAAAAAGTAATGAGCTATGCAGAGTGAAAGTAAAGAAGGAGTTAGACACAATGACACCAAGTGAAAGACGCTACAGAGAGAGGGGAACGGGCATGCTACAGGAGTGGAGAAATACCCTGAGTCTGCGCACATGCCGCCGTTTATATGCTCCTGGTTTGTCCTGCCTCTTTCCTGGCAGGATTGTCATCATTCCCCACTTTGGGGTGATTGACAGGTTGCAATTATATAACAGATTAGGTTGTGTATCAGTTCCCTTACAACACACGAGTCCTTCCAGAATCCTTCGTGAAAACTCCGCCCATGCTATGCTAATAGGTGATAGTAAGCCCCAAGTCACTTAAAGGTCTTTAGGAGCTCCTTACTATGTTTGTTCCCACCAGGGAATGGTTTCTATGGCAGATTGGTTCCTGGCTATGATTGGGTTCCTGCTCTCCGCCTGCAGCCACTTCCTTGTCCCCTATTTAACCTCCCCTAGACCTCACAGGCCCGTTGATACTGGGAATAGGTTTGGGTGTCTCCTACATCTCTGTAGCAGGTTTTCAGTTCCTTTTAGCCGATAATTTCTTATTTACTTTGGTGTTCTGTGTACACTTTATTAACCAACAGCTTGAAGTCACAGTGGGGCAAACTACAGGCCTGTCGATATCTTATCTAGCTACGCCCTGTAGCTGTTTGATATGGTTAAGCATATTTGAAAAAGCAACTTACACCTAACAGAACCAGAGAAGTGAAATTTGTCTTTGCCTCAGTGTAACTGGCCTTTATCCTCACTCCTCCAAGAGCTGGTCAGAAATGGAAGACAAATTATCTCCTGTATTTTCAATTCACCCCTCTAGCTCTCTGTCACTATTTTTTTTTCTGTTAATTATTTTCTAACTCTGTTCCTTAGACTTTAGTACAATCACCTGAAATGCTTTTACAAATACAATTCTCTGGCCCTAACTCTAAAAATCATGATTTATTTGATCAAGAAGTCTGCATGTTTGCATTTTAAACTGCTATCTTGGTAATTTGCATGCCAGTTGTGCAGAAAACTCACTTCAAGAAAGTAGGAAAAACTCGCTTCAAAAATTACTTTAAGCTTGCACCCATAGCTCAGTGATTAGGACACCGGCCACATACACTGAGTGTGGTGGGTTCGAACCCACCCAGGGTCTGCCGAACCACAATGACAACTGCAACAAAAAAATAGCCAGATGTTGTGGCAGGCACCTGTAGTCCCAGCTACTTGGGAGGTTGAGGCAAGAGAATCACTTAAACCCAAGAGTTTGAGGTTGCTGTGAGCTGTGATGCCACAGCACTCTACCCTGGGTAACATAGTGAGACTGTCTCAAAACAAACAAACAAACTAACAAACAAAATTACCTGCTAATTTTTTACAAATGAAGGGAAGAAAAAGAAACTCTTTTTCTTTTTTGTTCCTTTTCATTCTGTAAATTAACATGTGAAAACGATCCTGCTTAATCGCTTGATATCAAGTGTACATATACTTACACATATGTCTAGCTTATATATATGAGAAGTGAGGAATTTGTGACTCTGTGGTGTTATAATTGGTGGTCTGTGACAAGAGAAAAGGCTTTGGGAAATTATGGACTTCATGACTTTAATTTTTGTTTGTTATACATACAGAAAAGTTTTCTAGAATAAAATCTTCATATTTAAATTCTAATTGGTTTGAACATTTCATTATATTGGACTTTTATTTAAGAGATATTGTCTCTCTCCAGAGTAAAGATTTTAATACAATATATTAATTTATCCTGATACTTTTTGCCTTTTTGGATTGGTCAAATGTCAACTAAACAATTTCAATGACTACTTTCAGGGTTATTTAAAATTTACTAAAATTGTAATCATGTATGCTTTATTTCTTAATGTAGTCTAGATATAACTATCAAATGGTATATATTGGGTATTAAAAAAAGTTTATTTTGTAAATTCTACGTTAGGTGAGTCTCATAATTGGAAAACAGAGAAAAATGTTCATTTCAAATCATAAACTACGAAATATTCTAATGAAACCTAAATGTAACACCAAATAATAAGCTTTTATATACTTTGAACTTACAGATAATTTTTAATTATTCTTAAGTAACCATTGAAATTAACTCACTTTATTCTCTTGGGCCCAATAAAATTACTTTAGTTTTCTTTCCAATAAAAATACACAATTACCATATTTAGAAAGTGTATATTTCTTAAAAATCTCTGATTAATAGGAATTGTAAATGACAAAGTGCTATACAGAATGGCCATAAAGTCTTTTGGATTGGTCAAATTTTAAAATAGTTTGTCTATTTTAAATTGCACATGAAATTTATGGCCACCCAGTATTTATATTTTTATATGATATAAAAGTAACATAAATTAATAATTATTTGGTAAATAGGATATTGCTTAGTCATTACTGTCAAATCATTCTATTATGAAATCTAAAGGTTCAAAATGATTTAATTATACGTGCTGTAGTAAAGCCTTCGTCTCACAAATGACCATTTTCAGTTTCTTGGCAGCACAGAAGTGGAGCAGCCAAAAGGAACAGAAGTTGTGAGAGATGCTGTAAGGAAACTAAAGGTATGAAAAGCCCCTTAAATTAACTTCTAGTGGATCGATCCCATCAAAATGATGGTGATCAAGGCATGAATAGCTTCGGCCCTGGGGACACTGGCGAGACTAAGAACTTAACATATTCTTAATCAATTTTCTGAGAAAATCTTACATAAGATGTTACACAGCATAGTTTTCTCATAGTTCCACATCTCAAAGGATATTGTTCTCACTGAAATTTTAAAATTTGAAGAACTCCTTCACAGAAGTCTCATTTTTATTTTTTAAAATATATATACGGTGCATCTAAAGTTCATGTGCAATATGAAATAGCTTAACATAGTAAACTGCACGTGAATTCTAGATCCACCTTGTGTGTACATGATTGCTTTGTTTATATAAATAATTGCTGTTCTCTACAGTTGCTTGAATATTTCTGGAGAAACAATTCTTCTCTAGCTTTATTTGGTAGAAGTCATCTAATATTCCAAAGAAAGGCTAAGCCTCTGATTGTACTGGGCAAAGTCGTAGACATTAAGACGTTTTACAGTACTGTTCTGAGAATGTCACACCAGGTGGAATCTATTCTAGGTAAAGAAATAAAAGTGGATAATATTTTTATCCATACATTTTATATGTTTATATTTTACTTAATATTTTTAAAAAATATGCTGAAAGGTCCAAAGATAAGATTGCTTTCGTTTGGTAAAATGTGTAGCAGCCAACCATTTATTTCCCCTACTCACTAGGTAATGATTTAGACTTGACAATATTTACTTGGCCAATATTTTTCATACTAAAAGAGGCTTTAAAAGACTTCACAGTTTATGGATATTTAGAATAGGGTTCTATTTAAATGGTTTCAAAATGTTTCAAATTCTGGGCATGAGTGCAGTTTCACTACCATCAGAATGTTTTATGAAAGAGTCAGTGGTATTTACTTTTAGAATTTCTTTATACCTAGGAGATTCTTTATTCAATCAACCCAAATAGAAAACCAAAAGAATTCAGTTACATAATGACAAGATCATATGTAGAGAGATATTTGAAATCAATTGTTTTCTAAACGATGGCTAGTTTACATATACATGTACTTTTGTGGCATTTTACATGGGATCCCTATGTGATTTCCCGTTTAGATATGTACTATTTTAATAAAGTAATATGATTATAATAAATTAAAAATTATATGGTATAGTTTAAAATGCATACGTAGTTCATAGTAACTTTTTAAATTATATTTCTTCCAAAATAAGTAGTACTAATAAGCAAACTTTATGTTGCACGTTGCAAAAAATTTGGTTGTCTGGAAACTGTATGTAAGGGTAGTGATTCGTGCATTAATGAAAATGAATGAAACAATTTTTTTTCTATTTTTATTTTAGTTTTTTGTTTGTTCTCCTGTCGAGTGTTGGAGGCTACAATTCAAAGTATACCAAGAATAATTACATTTATTTTTTAAAAGTTAATGCTTTCTTCTAATTTTAGTATCATGTAGAAATTGCCAGTAGGTGGTAGTATGACACTACTTAAAAAAGAAATTTGCTCTCAGCCTACGTACCCATCTCCATTTCAATTTTCTACTTATTTTTTTATAAACATATGTATTCTGACTGCTTTTTAAAATACATACCATGGTTTAATAGTTACTTATCAGGTAAAATCTTATTTATATTTACCCTTTTTTCAAAAGTTAGCAATCTTAATGAATTGGCTTCTCACATTAATAAAGAATTTAAAGCTTAAGATTAATAAAAGCTCACAGAAAAATGAAAGCATTTTTAATGATGTATTTTTGATGTTTCTGTGTTGAATTTTCAAGTTAATTTTTTAAACTTTAATTTTTTCATAATATATTTCTGTCATTTTATGGATAACTTAGAGCTTATACATTTTCATAAATAGGATATTTTTGTAAGCATTGAAGATTTTACTTTGAGATTCTATATTTATTAAAATATACTTTCTATTTTCTAATCATGTTGTACCACTTCTATTTCTTAGTCATGTTAAAGCCTGACATTTAAGAAAATATCCAATTTTCCAAAATAATTTAAAAACATTTTCAAGTTCTATGTATTTAATAGCATTGTTTAATAATTAATTTTATTTTTAACAATTATTTATCTATTTTTATTAATACAACCACTGGAAATGTCAGCATGTTAAATGTATTTCATAAACCGTTAGTGATATTTGCATGTAAGTATATAAATTCAAACTCACCAATTTCCCTGGGAGATAGCCAGGGGGCAGCATTCTTAGACCCTAATTTTAAAGAAGAGAACTTTCACTCCAACTGAGATAAATTAAAATTACATGAAGTTACTTGAAGGAAATGCAGCCTTTGGGAATTACTGTCAAGCCTGTTAATTTTCGGGCTAACAGTTTCTCTATTCAAACTTCCTCTCTCTGTGTAGAATAGAATTTTGTTTTGATTTCACATCCAGCTATTTAATTATATAATGTTTACAGTTTGACTTAATTATATAAAAACATAGCTGATTTCCCTATAGTATTATTAAAAATACTTTAAATAAAAAATTAATAAAATCCACAAAGAAAAGCTCAGAATGATAGAATGAACTGTAATTGACAGCACAGCAAACTGACTGCAATTAACAATATGTTAGAGTGTACTTTGAAATAACAGAAAGAGAGGAATTGGAATGTACCTAACACAGAGAATGATAAATTCCTGAGGTGACGGATACCCCAATTACCCTGATCAATTAATTCATATTGTATGTCTGTATCAAAACATCACACATATTCTATATACAACTTTTATGTATACAAGTAAATAATAATAATAATTAAAAATAAAAGTAAACAAAAGAAATACAAGAATAGGCCTGAAGTATTAAAATGAGGTATTTGCTTATATATTCCCCTAGTAGTATAGATTTCACTTTTTGAAAAGTCCTCTGAAAAATGGATAGAAATAATGTAATGAAGATTTGGAACTCAGTTGTATTTATTTTAAATTTAGCAGTTCTACTTATCAGTAACAATTTATGTACTTCAAGTAAAATTCCACCTTGTCCATCATTTTATAGTGGTGAAGGCATCATTTTATTTGTTTGTTGTAACCAGTCCTTATTCAGAATGCTTAAGCTTCACTTCTTTGAAATAAATTTGTTTTGGATTATTTAAGGTGTAATGGCAGAACACTCCATCTATTTAGTTCTACTAAGAAGTGAATCCACCAAAGCAAAATTAAGAGAAATTTGTAAGAAAGACTCTTCATGCATTAACATTAAAGCAGTAAATAGGAAGATAAAAGAATATGATGTTAACAGATTGATCAGCACATTTTTGTAAATTAGAAATATTTTGGAGCACAAGAGGTCTTAAGTAGGAACTTAGAGTTACAGGAGAACATATAAACTATGGATTACAGTAAGCTTACATTTTAGAAAAGCCGAAAGGCAGTAAGGAGAATATCAAACTCTTCTTAAAATACACATTAAATAAGTAGATAACATTAGGCATAAGAATCTGGCAACATATGTTCAATAATCAAGGCCAATAACCAAGGTAAATCTTGATATATGTGTAAACAGAACTGGGAATTTTATTTTTTAAGAGCAGAAAATATGTTTTGTAAAAGTCATTTATTGGATATATGCAAAACTAATTAACTTGGCCTGGTTCCTACAAACCCAGTTAATGCCCATATATATATATATATAACTTCTTGGAGACTTATTTTTCTCATCTTTAAAACAGGATTGTACTGAAAGATCTCTGAGGCTTTTTTGAGCACGTTCACTTCATCCTGATAGAAAAGCACAAAGAAAGGTTCCAGAAACCTTAGCTATTTCACGCCTGTTTTTGGTTTCCTTGCTCTCCCTCCCCTCTTCTCCTTTCCTCCCCCTCTCCTTTGCCCCTCTTATTTCCCTCCTAGCCTTCTTTGTTTTTCTCTCCTTCAGCCCCTACTTTTTTCTTTTCTTCATTTCTTTCTTCTTCTCTTCTGAAAAGATAAGTTTAACAATAGTGGTTGTTTTGTCATAGACGTTTTGGAAAATAGAGGCTGTGTGTTTTTTTGTCAGAGCTTACAGACTGGTTGTGTCCAGATGTGGAAGGGGCCTCAGAAGCCCCTGCTCAGTGTCTAGTGACACCTAGGAAGCAAGCTGACTTAGCAGCAAAGGACAGGGCCACTTTGTTCAGGAGCATTCATGTGGATGGAGAACATCGGATGTGCTCTGGAAGCCCCCACATGTGAAAAAACCCAAGTTGCTTAATGATGCTGACACAACAAGGAGATTATGAAGGGTAAAAAACAAAATTAATCCACTTTCTTTGGAAGAGAGCTGGGTTAATTTTTAAAGATTTACAGTCAGGAAAAGTAAGGTTCTTAAAGACAAAAATAATTCTCTGGCACCCGTTAGTTGAATCATGTGAGGAATTTAAGACTGCAGGATACAGAAAAACAAAGAAAAGAAAAGAAATAGCAGCCTGCAGTCACGGAGCAGGACATACAGCAAGCTGAAAAATTACACCACCGAAAATGGAGTAAAACAAACACTACCCCACAGATCATGAAGGAAGGCACTTCAAGGCATTGTTATGTGCATGGACTATGTTACCCTCTATGGCCATGCAAAGCCAGGAGAAGAGAAAAGGCTTCTAACCTCTCTGCCCCTGGATCGTGCTTTACCAGGTTTATTTACATCTGCCATAAGTTAGAGTCAAATATGCAAATAAATATGATGTGCAGGAGGACTGGAACTGTCCCTTGCCTTATCTGTCATTCATTTGACTCAAGTTAGGACGATCTGTATGCTGAAAAAATGTTATACTAGGATTTAGGAAGCAACTTTTGAAGCCCTAGAAGGGGAAAGAGAAATTATTTTTCTAATAGTTCTAATTTGTTGAAAGAACAATGGGGAAGGAATGATAGATGGAAAATAGGAAGAAAGCATAATTGCCAGATCAAATCAGGACATCCAGTAAACTTTGAATTTCAGACAAATAATAACTTTTTAGTGTATGGTCCAAATATTGTATGGGAAAAATTTATGCTAAACAGAGTATTTATGGCTTGTGTGCATGTGCATAATGAATGTGTGTCTGTGTTCTAACAGAAAAGTTAGAAAAATGATTCTTTAATAATCAAGCCTAATTTGGGCTCTTGTACTTTTCCTCCATTAAAGCCAGCTGTGCTGAAAGGAAGGTCGAGACTCCATCTGCTCTGTGCATGAATATCGTGATCTTCTTTTTGGTTTTATAACAGAACCTAATGAGTATTTACATACGCTTATTCAATGAGAAGGTACAATAAATAGTACTATAAAGCATTGAAAGAATATGTTTCAAGATACTGAATTTACAATTTTAGAGTGAGTTGAGACCTGTTCCGTGTCTTTTTGCTGGGATAATGACTTCAGTTTTTACCTTCAGTTTGCATATGTTAATCTACCTCTTCTTATTTATTGATTTGGTTGGGTAGAATAGGGTCCTTAACTAGGTAAGTATACAGAAATTGCAAAGATGGCATTTCCAAATGCTGGTAAGCTGCAAGTTCTCTTAATGTATTAAAAAAAAGCAAGAATCTAATATACCCAATACTAATATGAAGCCAGTAGATGATCTAATACACACCATGTGAGAGAAAAGCTCAAATCAATTTAAGGTGGGGGCAGGGGAAATGAGGGAGGGGAGGAGAGAGAGGGATGGGTGTGCTCCACTTAATGGACACAATGTTAGGGTGTATGGCACACCTCTTGGGAGCAGGACACAATTATAACAGGGTCTCTACCTAACAAATGCAAACATTGTAACCTAATTCTTGGTACCCTCAAATTAACTTGAAACAATAATAAAAAAAATAAAATTTAAAAAAAAGAAAAAAAACAACAACAAAGATCCATGGAAAAATCAATCAATCTCTGCTTATGTTCTCACAAAGTGTATTCAGTTTTTCTGACTGTCTCCGTTGAATGCATATGATTTTTTAAGTGTCATGGAAGAAGTGCATTAAAATGGTATTTTTAAAAAGTTACTGATAATCAGTCTGAATTAAATGGTTTATGCTTTTTAGATATTTTAAGACTATTTTTATAAAATATAATGGGCAATAATTCACCTAATGAATGTCTCACATTGAATACAAACTACAAATGTTTGTCTTCATTCTTCATAGAAACAGAATTGTAATTTTGTGGTTTATTTTTCATTTATAGTTTGCAAGACACATCAAGAAATCTGAAGGCCAAAAAATTCCTAAAGTTGAGTTGCAAATATCAATTTATGGAGTGAAAATTCTAGAACCCAAAACAAAGGTAAGTCTTACTTTTAAATGTCAGAAGCCCTCGGACCTTTAATTAATCACAAATATAATCCCATTTTAATAATTTAATTTTTTACCAACTTAAAGCGTTTAGCTCTCAGTTAATGACGATTTAAAGCTCTAGGATATTTAGGGAGGAAAACAACTATTGGCATTACTTTCTAAGTGGTCTATTCTTTTACTTGCATAGAAAATGTAATAATTTATGTTATGTTGAGAGTTTGGTCTTATTCATACTTAGAAATTTTTCTTCTCGAGATGTGAAATTGATGTATACACTATGGTTCCTGGTTCACTAAGTATGAAAAAAGACGAAAGCTATGTGTTGTTTATTAAAATTTTCTGCATTTGTTTTATTTCCAGTAGACCTAATCAGTGTATATTAATTTTTGTTCCCTAACAAAATATCATACCCTGGGTGCCTTAAAGAAAATAAGTATATTTTATCACAGTTGTGGAGGCTGTGAGTCCAGTATCAAGATGCTGGCAGAAGTGGTTTCCTCTGTCACATCTCTCCTTGGCTTTCAGATAGCTGTTTTCTTGCTCTCTTATCACAGGGTTGGCCCTCTGGGTGTGCACAGGTGTGTGTGTGTGTGTGTCCAATTTTCTCTTTCTATAAGCATACCAGTCAGGATTGGAGCAGAGACTACACTGATTGCTTTATTTTAGTTTCATTACCGCGTTAAAAGCCTTATCTCCTATTAAAAGAACAACTTCAGACAAATTAAATTTTGCAGAGTTTATTGAAGTAGAGAATAATTCATGATTTCGGCATCACTCAGAACCGGAAGAGGTTCAGATAGTTCCACCTAGGAGCATGGAGCTTTTATAGGCTGGGCACAGAAGCAAAGTAGAGAAATCACCTGATTGACTACAGGGAGGCCCCTGCCTTGTTTGTGAATGGTGTGATGAGTTGTTAGCCTGTGACTGGCTGAATCTTGGCTGTTTGTTATGCTCCTAACTCATGCTAGGTTTTAGTTTGTTGGCATATTAGGTTAGGTTCAAGTTTGTCATGTGGGAACTGAAATTACAGAGCAAACCTCAGGCCAAGGGCCTCCTGCTTGCTTAGACACTTCAGCTATGGTCACATTATGAGGAACTCGGTGTTAGGGCTTCAACTTATGAATCTTAAGGGAACACAACTCATCTAGTTACACTTTCTAAACATAAGTTTCTTATATTCAAGAACTTTTGACCCCTTCAATAAAATATTTAAAATATAACCTATTCTAGATTCAGGGTCATTAATGGACCCATTATGGACTAAACTGGTTCCCTTCCAAATTTCTGGGTTGAAGTTCTAAGCCCCAATGTGACTGCATTTGGAGATAGGTCCTTTAAAGAGGTAATTAAAGTTAAAAGAGACTCTAAGAATGGGACCCTAATGCTAAGTGACTGGTGTCCTTTTGAAAAAGAGGGAGAGACACGAGAGGCACACACTCACAGAGAGCATGAGAGACGAGGGAGCAAAGGCAGATCCTGAAGCCAAGAAGAGAGGCCCAGAGAAACCAACCCGCATGCGTGGACTTCTAACCCCAGCACATGAGGAAATAAATTTCTATTGATTACGCCATCAACTCTGTTCTAGTTTGTTTTCAGCAGCCCTAGTAAACTAATAAAGTACTTTATTCACAATGTTTCAGAAATATAGTTTAGTAACTTTGGCACAACCAAGATAATCAGTTTGGAAAAATTGATTACCAATCAACTCAAAGTATTTTGCAAATACATGCAGTCAAAGCTTTCTTCTAAAACTATAGGCATGTCTATTGAAATACTAAGTCAGTTTGAAAGCCAAAAGATTCCCTGTCTGGTAAACAGATTATGAAATGCTTATCAGACATTTCTGTGACTTTTCTCTAGTTCAGCCGGTGACATTCATACCTTCACTATGCAAAAACCAGTTCCCAGCAACATCTTACTATGGAAAGTGTGATCTGTGGGCCAGGAGCATCCACATAAACTGGGTGCTTGTCAGGTCCCATTCCAGACTTAGGAAATCTTTACCCACAATTGAGGGAGAAACTTAGTGACTCACATGCACAGTAAAGTTTGAGGGGATTTGGTTGAGATACATAGTTTAGTGGCTACACCAATAGGCCCACATTTTCAAATTGTAGACCATGGATTTGTTGCATAAAAACTGCCTAAGTCATTTGCAAAAATAAGTTCTAAGGCCCCAAAGTAAGCTACAGAATCAGAATCCCTGACTATGGAAACTCTGTATTTTTATGTATGAGGACAAGGACAACTTTACAAATAAAATTACAATGGCATTCCTGCAACCTTTCCAAGGCATGAATTTAAGACCTCCCACAATAATCCTGTTCAATTTCCTCCTATTATCCACCCTCAAAATTAAATTACATACAAAGACATGAAGATTTTACTTTGGTTAAGGATGTCCCAAAAGAACCACTGCTGAAGTGGCTGAAAACAGAATAAGGAAATGGGGAAAGGATAGTGGCAGGATGATTCAAGCCTATAATGGAATTTATGTAGTTTTCAGGGAAACAAGGCCTTTGAAACTGAGGCATGGCTGAGATAAATTCATGAGGCAAATGGTAGCTATCTAAAAATAATACTGAGGAAGTAATAAATTATAGAGGGACAATGCGATCAAAAATGTAGCAACCTAAGTGCAGTCTGACATATAGTCAAAAAGGAAAATAATGTTATTCCTGCATTTCCTTCTTAAAATTAAATGAATATATAATGGAAAAAGTCCAACACAATTATATTATTTGTAGGTCATGTTTATGTTAAAAGTTTTCTTCTAAGTTATACAGATACTGTAGCTGTTTTGAAGCAAGTGTATATGTATGGGGCAAGGGGTATATGTGTAATTATTAATTCAGTTTCTTTTCTGCTTATTTGACAGTTGTCAAAGCACACCTTGAAATACAGAAATACATAAACCTGATAATAGGCTTGATGTATCATTTTCATAGGTTCTTATTCTTGTTGAGTCTCTTCATGGTCTATCTTAGGATATAAAAATTTCACCATGTTCACCAACCATAATGATTATACCATAATCTATTAAATCGTCCTTTTACTGAACATTTGAGTGCATTAATGGATATAAAGGTTAAGTATTTAGAAAATGCAACTATGATGGAATGCAGTGTGTAGAGACCTTCTTTAGTTAATAAAATTGAGAGTTTGATAATGGCATGTCTTTAGAAAAGCACAAAATATAAATGTTTAAAACACTATAAGATGTGTGTAGGGTATGTGTGTGTGTAAACAAAAGCGAGGATGGATTGTCTAATACGAATGTGGCACAGTGTTACCAGGTGCTAGGTGAACACTATGTGGGTATGCATTGCAATCCTTTCTTATACCTAAATCTGTTATTTTCTGCATGACTTCATCTGAGCTTTTTTTTTTTTTTTTTTTTTTTGTAGAGACAGAGTCTCACTTTATCACCCTCGGTAGAGTGCCGTGGTGTCACACAGCTCACAGCAACTTCCAACTCCGGGGCTTAGGCGATTCTCTTGCCTCAGCCTCCCGAGTAGCTAGGACTTGCCCAGCTATTTTTCTGTTTTTACAGTTCGGCCGAGGCTGGGTTTGAACCCGCCACCTTCGGTATATGGGGCCGGCGCTCCAATCGATGAGCCACAGGTGCCTCCACATCTGAGCTTTTAAATGAGACTATATATTTGAAGAAAAGATGTGTGAAAAGTTCCTTTAAAGACTACCATCAACCATTTTGGCTGTTGTGTCTGGTTTTTTGTCTGTTTGTTTGCTTTTGGCTTCCCAACCACTTGAGATCTCCGCTTATGAATCCCAATTGACCAATATTTTATGGTTTGCTAGGTTATTTCTTCTACTTACTCTCCTAATTTTTTTGTGTTTTACCCAAAATACAGAGAAAATGTTTCCTGAACTTTAAATACTTGTAAACATAAAAGGATAAATGCCAAAACTTTTTATAAAAGAGTAGTGGGTTTGTGATAGTGTGAAGAAAAATTAAAATAGATAGTCACAAATTGAGCTAGGCTTAGGAAAAGACAGTTTTTAGTGATAAAAGAATGAATGTAAAGGTGTCAGGAAAGTGGATGATTGGCATCTCCTGTTTTTGTTGTTGCAAAATAATATTTTTAGGTTTTGACCAATAAGCATCTCCCATTAACAGCCTGTCAGCCATGTCATTCTTTTCCTTAAACTCTGCTTATCAAATATTTATACTTCCTTCTATCTAAACTCTTTTTACAAAATATCAGTAAACATGATAAGCCAGTTGACTTTCTTTTTTTTTTTTTTTTTGAGACAGGGTCTTACTCTCTGGCCCTGGATAGCATGCCATGGCATCATCATAGCTCACAGCAACCTTAATCTCCTGACTCATTGATTCTCCTGCCTCAACCTCCTTAGTAGCTAGGGCTACAAGCACCTGCCATAAAACTAAGCTGGTTTTCCATTTTTTAGTAAAGATGGGGTATTGTTCTTTCTCAGGCTTATCTCGAACACCTGAGCTCAAGCAATCCATCAGCCTTGGCCTCCCAAAGTGCTAGGATTATTGGTGTGAGCCACTGCACTTGGCCTAACCAGTTGACTTTTGATCATTATACATTGCATTCCCCAATCAATAATGCCAGTGCTTTTCTTCCTTGTCCAGAGTCTCAATTTCCTCCACTTTATAGCTAATTTTTAAGAGGCCCAATTAAATTTTCTCCCCCAAAGTAAGTATTCTAAACTCTTAATAGGAAAAAAAAGCATCTCCATGTTCATCCCTACCAAACCTAAACAGCATCATGGAGTTTTATAACTTTAATTGTATCATATATAAATGCAGAAGAGTTGATTCTTTGCTCACATATTACATGTAAACACATGGCATTTTACTATGTGCCCATATAAAGAAAGTACCATTTCTTGAATCCATTAAAAAATGTAGAAATTTTAAAAGGGGATTTATAAGCTCTGCTGAGCATCCGTACCCCAGGATGCTTTTTAGAATGGTGACTGTGGAAATCCACCAGGCCTTTCAGAGGCATAACCTGAAGAACAGGGCCTTGGGAGTGTTTTTGTGCCAACTCAGAAAAAAAAGAGAGAGAAACTGTGTTATGTAACTTTGAGAAAGCTTAAAGCAATGCTTTTGGGAACCAGTATTAGAGGACACATGAGTGAACTAGAAAAAAGTGTCATTAATTTTATTTTAAGCATAAATTGTATCGTAGGGTGAAAAAAGATGATGTTCCTAAAATGAATTTATTTATCGTTAAATATAAGCATGTGAGACAGGATTTTAATATGCATTATTAGTCTAAAGTGTTCTCTCTGTATAGACAAAAGCATTTTTATTTTTATTTTATTTATTTTTTTTTTGCCACTGGTGAATGAAGGGAGAAGTGAAACAATCTCAGTAAAAACTGGCAAAATTGGCTCACATTTAGATCCTGAAGTGATCTCCACAAATCTTTTTTTTCTTTTTCTTTTTTATTAAATCATAGCTGCATACCTTAGTGCAATCAAGGGGTACAATTGCTGGCTTCATATACAGTCTGAAATGTTTTCATCAAACTGTTTAACATAGCCTTCATGGCATTTTCTTAGTTATTGTATGAAGACATTTGTATTCTGCATTTATTAAGTTCTGCCTGTACCCTTCTAACATGCGCCATAGGTGTGGCCCCACCAATTACCCTCCCTCCACTCCAACCTCTCCCGCCCCTCCTTTCCCATATTCTTGTGCTATCGTTGGGTTATAGCCTTCATATGAAACCTTTAAATTAACTTCATAGTAGGGCTGAGTACATTGGATACTTTTTCTTCCATTCTTGAGATACTTAGCTAAGAAAAAAAATCAGCTTATTTACTTTCTTTCTCTATCTTTCCTTTTCTTTAGATTATGCAGTACTAGAAATTAGGGACACATAGTTGGAGTTGGGATAAAAACATATAACATATACTGAGTTTTTGTTCCAACTCAAAGAAAATATTATTAATATTAAACAGCATGTGTTTTTATTATGTTTTATTATGTTCCTGAATCTCTTTATCCTATCTTAATAAAACTTACCACTATATTTGAAATTTTAAAATATTTGTCACAACAATAAAAATATTACATAAATAATGAAATTACAAGTTTCAGCTCCCTTACTTCTCTTTAGGAAGATACTTTTGCTAATTGAAAGGAATTTTAGAGTTATTCCCAGCCATTCATAACCAGAGGCTTTCTGTGATCCTACTGCTTATTGAGTAAATAAAACTCTATGTAGATTTAAGCACCAGATGAGCAAGTGGTATGTTTTGTATGTTACTTGTAATTTCTCCTATAGGTGGGAAAAAGAAATTATTTTTCTATATCATATAGCAAAGATAGTTTCTCTTTATATATCATTAACATGATTGTACAATTAATAAACTGTATAGACCTCCTGTCAGTATTTGGGAGCTACACAGTGTGGCTATGGGACATTGTTTGACTAACTGTATTGACAATAAAACAAACAAACAAACATGTCAATTATGAAGCCTGGATATTCAGGCAAAATATATGAAAAGGATAGTTTCAGACAGATGTAGTCCTTGCCAATTTAAATACAAGAAAAGGAAGATGTCTTCAAAAGCCAAAGTAAGTTGGGCACCTCTTCTCAGCATTGTCCATCCCTGCCATTAAAGTGGGATGGGTCAGGAGATCTAGTAAGGCTAATAAGCGTTAAAACCTTACAATGCACTTTCTCATTTTAATTTCCAGGCTTGCCAAGCAACTTTTCAATGGCTTACTATTTAGTTTGTATGAGGGAAAAGAATGCATTGCTGTGGACAAATTAATTTATCATTCACTTATAATGTACTCATTTTCATTCTGATGTGAATCAGTGATTGATCAGATCTCAGCAAGCTGACACAAACTCTAAGCTTGGAAGGATAAGGGTCTTAACTACTTCAGCGATACTTGTCTTGATCAAAATTCCTGAAATTCTGGCTCCCCTGGGGTAGAGGCAAAGAAAATTTTTATAGCAGGACACACACTACTCAGTGTGATCTAAAATTAGGCTTTCTAGGGAGACAGTCAACCAGTCTTCCTCTAATAAAGCTATAGTTGCTTCCTTCTCCAGTATTTTAAAATACCTTCTTTGTAAGGCTGGTACCTTGAGATTCTGATTAATATTACTTGTGTTGTAATGTGTCTTATAAAATGATATTAATAACGGCAATGTAAAAGGGAATGATTGATTTTTCTGCTTTTTTGCACTAGTCATAATTAAAAACATAGGATTTCTTTCCCCCAACATGCTTTAGAAAATTATGAAGAATGAATAAATAACTTGGATGATCTGTATGAGTATAAATAGAGTGTCAAAATGTTCTATCTTTGAACTACATATAGTAATTCTAAAATCATATTTATCTATTTTATATAAATATTTTTATTTTAACAAAGTGAACTCTGTTTTTACATATGTTTTATGGTTCACCATGTATGTGTGTGCATGTTCATGAATGCTACATCTGTATCTTTCTAATTAGCAGATTTGATTAGTGATTTTTCTGAATTTTTGGACCTTTCTCGTTCCCTGCTCCGTGAAAAATACTACAGAAGTTTCAAGTATGACTCAGAAAAAAAGAAAGTTCAAGAGTGCATGAGTAACAATGAAGTTACGTAAATAAAATTTAGTCAAAAACATAAGGGTGAAATGCCAGTATGTTTCACATGCAGTTGTGTGTGAATGAAGCTATATTCTAAATTTTAATGGTATTTACTAGCACTGAGATAAAATGCAAAGTGTTATGGTTTAAAAGGGTTCTACTAACTCTGTAACCTTGTGGCGGTATCTTAGTCTCTCTAAACCTCCATGTCCTCCTATGCAGATTTGTAGGGTTTAAAGCGTATGATTGAAAATCCTTTGTAGCTTGGATAGACCATGAACCTCTGATACTCTCGAATTATGCCTGGTTTTTTCTAAGTACTTTTGAAATATCTTAGATCAATCCTGAGTGAAGAGGTTGATCTACATTAAGCCTTTGTTTATGTTTGGGATGTGGGTAATTATAAAATCAAAACTTAACGGAAAATTGTTCTACTTTTAAAGTCAGAGGTATTGTTATTAACACAGCTAGCTAGTATTTCAGTAAGAGGAAAAAATATCCCATCAACAATATTCATGTCCATCTGTGTTCACAGGAAGTTCAACACAACTGTCAGCTTCATAGGATATCGTTTTGTGCAGATGATAAAACTGACAAGAGGATATTCACTTTCATATGCAAAGATTCTGAGTCAAATAAACATTTGTGCTATGTCTTTGACAGTGAAAAGTGTGTAAGTATGCCAGATGTTTTAGGACTTTTTTGTCTGCGTTATAAGCCAGGAATTGTCTTGTTTCCGGCATTAGCAAAGTATTTAAAAATGAATAAGGTCTGCAAATTTTAAAAGTGCATTAATAGATTCATCCTGTCATGAGAATATCCTTCAGGATTTCATCCTTAACTAAATTCTTATGTTCATGGGCACAATCTTGCATGCAAATTTCTTTTGTTAGAATTTAATGTCTGATTATGTTATGCATTTATTTCTCTTATAATCATGTAAACAATTTTGTAATTTTAATGACAAATATGATTTAGTAATATTTACATATTGCAAAGAGTAATGGTGAGTAAAGTGCTTTTTTAATTCCACACTGGAATGTGATGGATTTTATATTAATAAATCTTCTAAACTCCAAGAGATAAAATCTTTATGGCTTCTTTAAAGATTATCCAATACTTTGAAAATTTGGTTCTTGATGTTGGGCATTTAATAAAGTTAACAGAATGAGAGGATTGGGTGTGTATCCACATGCTTCAGAGTTTTTAAATGTCATTTAAAGTTCTTAGCAAATAAAACACATACTACTAGTAAATCCCAAAGTTACTGGCCACAATTATTTAATTATCTAGAATATTAAGGAAAACCCTGTGTCTTTATTAGGAGAAAAAGTTAATTCTTAATCATAAAATAGTCTGAGTTTGCGTTATAAAAGATAAAATGTAAATCAAAGCACACATTGATGGCTTCAGTAAAGGGAAAACATATAACCTCAAACATTTTGTTGGTTTAGACTAAAGTAGAACTTAATTTGCTAATTTTTCTTGCCATTGAAAATAGTAGAGAACTAATTATTGTTATCACTATTACGCCATTTATTTCTCAAAATTTAGTGTGTAAGTTTCTGGAGAACAAATGCCTTTTAATTTTTCTACATCAGGCAGGCAATAGATGTTCAGTAAATTTTTTCTTAGGAAAAGGACCACATTGAAAATTTACCAAAAGTAGAGCAATTTTATTATCTGTATCTTAAACTGTAATGCCCTAAAAAGGTAAGCTAATGAACTAAGCTACTTGGCATCACAAATTCTTTTGAGAATATGCTGAACGCTATTGAACATGTCATAAGAAAAATTGCTTGCCCATATAAGACAATACTATGTCTACAATAAGACTTTTTATATCAAGTTCAAATTGCTTTTAAAATTTGCATCATTGAATGAATGGGTTATATTACAAATTTCAAGTATTTCTAAACTATGATTGTTTGAGGATGTTTTTTGCTATGTGATTGAGAAGATGAAAGATGATATTTTTTAATACCTTCTATGTATAAGATGTGATAACCTTTCACTTCTTACATAAAGTAGATAACTCAGTTATCCTTACCTCTTACTTTACACAAAGAAATAAATTTCCTTCAGCTCTTTTGAAGTGTTCAGAACCAGGATCTGTTATAAATATTAGTCTTCTTAGAGGTATCTGCCGCTTGTTTTAACTTCTTTGATCCCCATTTAAATTTGTTACATGAACATCAAATATAAGCATGCCAGAATCCCTGTGTAGTTATATTTAGTCTTAAAAGTAAGAATCCTATTTCTTACTGATCATAAGTGTCTGTAATTGGTTAACCAGATTTCAGTTCCTTTTATCATTGTTCTCTTTTGGATATAACATATTCACTTTGTTTTTCGAAGGTTAAAAATGATTTCTTGATCCTTACAGCAATGATTCAAAATCACTATTGTGCACAGATATCAGGAGGGTGCCTTTTCAAATATTTTTTAAATATTTAAATGTTCTTAGCAATTGAGCTGGAGCTCAGGAAGTTTACCATTATTAGCAAGTGCACTGCTGAAAGAAGAGGAATGCTTCGCTTTGAAGAGAGTCCTAGATAGCTCTCCAACTACATGCTGGCCTTATTTTCATGAAGTTAGAAAGGGCGTGTCTCCTCAAAATGTCATTATACCTGTATTATCGTGATGATGAGGTCTCATTGGCTCCAATTATACTTCTAACTATATTTATAAAATTGAATTGACATGTATATAGAATTTTGATACTCTTTAGTTCTTAATTTAAATAGTTTTTCATAGATTGTTAAAAAGGAAAATAAAATTATGGCCTAATTGGTACAACTCTTTTCTCTTATTTTAAGAAATCAAGACCCAAAAGACTGAATTTTCCAAAGCTAAAAAGCTAAGTAGTAAGTAGAATCAGTACCAAAATCAAAGCCTTTAGACTCCCATTGTTGCACTTGTTCCATTGAATACATCACTCCCATAACTGCAACCTGTTGTACAGTCCTGCAGTTGTTGGACTTATCTGTTCACTGTCTTTTACCTTCTCAGTACTTTTGTACACTTACAAGTTTTCTTTTAAATTTTTTAATTATATGGGTACATAATAGTTGTATATATTTGTTAGGTACACGTGCTATTTGAATATATACATTCATTGTATAATAATCAAGTCAGTGTAATTGCAGTATTCATCATCTCAAGTATTTATCAGTTCTTTGTATTAGGAATATTTTCCTTCCACTGCCTCATTATTTGGAAAGTTGAAACCTATCCTAGTATGCTACAAGACTAAAATTTACTACTTTATCCAAGTATTGTGTTTCATTAATGAATTTCTCCCTCCATGGTGACAGTGAGTACCAAGTGAGGAGTCAGAACACTCAGCCCTACCAAGTTAGAAAGCTTAACCTCTACCCTTACCAGGCAGTAATAAGGCAATGCTTTTTTACCCTAATCCCCCTACTGGAATTGTGGAAGAAAAAAGCACTTAAAACAGAAAGTTTGATTAATTTCCAGGATTTTACAACGTAATAAACAAAATATTCAGGATTCAATTGAAAAATCACTCTTCATGCCAAAACAGTAAGATCATAAAGTAAATGAAAAGATGACAATTCATAAGTTATAACTTGTAGATATCAAAGATATTAGAATTTTAGGACAAAGTTTTTAAAACAATTCTTATGTAACATAAAATGAGCAGTGACAAACACGCTTGAAACAAATAAGAACATAGTAAGTTGTATTAAAGAAATAGCTCTGTGTTTTTTAAATCATGAAATATTAAGATCTTTATGTGCCTATCAAGCTTGTTTTATTTGTTCATTTTTAATTTAGCTGACACTTTTCTTTATGACCCATTGAAATTAAATGATATTTAGAGAACTCCAAATTTATTCATTAGTATTTATAATACTTTTCTACTATCTTAAGTTGCAAATAACCAAAAAGTTTTACTCTAAATATCTACTGAAGCCATTGAAATATGTCATTTCTGTCATAGATTTGTAGATCTGGTTTTAGTTGAATTTTAGATTTTACATTGTTTAGTGTTTATTGACATTTTATACATACATTTGCTGATTTATATTACTATGCTTCTTATGTAGAGAACCAGTGTGTCATAGGATAAGGACACTCACTTTAGCATTAGCAAGGTAGAAAATATAAATCCCTTTTCTGTCATTTGTAATCTATTTCAGTAGGAAAATGACTTAATATTTCACTCTTCATCCATAAATGGAAAATAATATCCATTTCACAAGATTGTTATGATATCCATTTCACAAAAACTGTCTTAAATCAGTTGAGATTGCACATGTGAAGACTCATATAGGTATGGACACAATGCATTGCATTTTAATATTATGATTAAAGTTACCATCATTAATATTTAATAATATTGGTGAAATAACATAAATGATATAATTGAATTGAATGTATAATGAGGAATTTTAGAATACATGCTGTTCTGATCAAACTTTGGTATTATACTCTGAATGCTTGTGTAAATATACACATAGAGGTAAATATATGCAAAACCCATAACATATGTCTAGAAGGATACACATAGTACAGTTGTTACCTCTATGAAGAGTGGAGGGGGCCAAGATTAAGGATAAGAGTTAAAGGAAACTTTAAATGTATCTATAATGCTCAGAGTTTAATGTTGCTTTACAAATATATTCAGAGAATTAAAGAAAAAGGAGATACTATTAAGTAAACAGATAAAATATTTAGCATAGAAATAACAAATGGAAAAATGAGCTAATCCAAAAAAAATCATTGCCCAGTCTAATGTCATGAGTTTTTCCCTCCATATTTTCCTCTAGTAGTGTTATAGTTTCTGAGTTTGTTTGAGTCTCTAATCAATTGTGTTTTTTTTTTTTT
>CAUYON010036005.1:0-25865 GCA_963573935.1 Arctocebus calabarensis
ATATAGTGATCAAGAAAATGCCATGAAGGCTATCTGTAAAAGTACGATGAAAACATTTCTGAATGTATATGAATCACGCCCTATGATTGCACCAATGTACAGATTTATGATTCAATAAAATTATAAAAAAAAAAAAAAAAGAAAAGAAAAATGTTTTTAAAATTTTCCTATTGATCCGAAGATTATTTCTACTTACTCTTCCATTTTTATTTTATTGATTTTATGCATACTAATGCATTTAGTTATAATTTTTTTTGGGGGAGGGACAGTTTCACTTTATTGCCCTCAGTAGAGTGCAATGGCATCAAAGCTCACAGCAACCTCCCACTCCTGGGCTCAGGCGATTCTTTTGCCTTAGCCTCCCGAGTAGCTGGGACTACAGGCACCTGCCATAACACACAGCTATTTTTTTGTTACAGTTTGGCCGGGGCCAGGTTTGAACCTGCTACCCTTGGAATATTGGGCTGGCGTCCTACCCACTGAACCACAGGTGCTGCTCTCATTTATAATTTTAATAAAATGATTTCTTTTCTGAGAGTTTCTTTAAATCCAAGCATTTTCTTTCTGATTTTCTATTTGTTCTTTTATTTGTTTGAGCCACCTTTCTATTAGAGGATTTCCTAAAATATATAGTAATTCTTATTGTTTATATTTAAGAGAAAGCAATAAAAGCCAGAAAGATAAGTTCTGTTTTATCACTAGCGAGCATCACTATGTGAGGAGAGGGTAGGTCAATCAATTATTTTGATGAAGATCTTTAGATGCCCCTATCTGTAGTACTTTTCTCTTGAGTTACTATTTTCTGTAGATATCAGGACTCTAAATTTTTTCATTTGGTTTTAAACCTGAGAGCCAATCTGGGAGCCTCAATGGGATAGAATATTTTTTACCACTCAATAAAAAAATTTATATTCGGAAGCATGAATAGTGCCTAACTCTGTCCTTGGGGGCCCTACTTGACTAATTTCAGAGCCACCTATGAGCTATTCTTTTAGAAAGAGTCTTTCTTCTGATCTTTCTTTCTGTATAGGAAATGTATAATAGCGTGGGTAAATAACTGGAGGGAAAAATATTCCTCTTCTTTATTCATGTGATCAATCAAGCCTCCTTTTACTTTATCTCCATCTCCTTCTACTTGTGCTCAGTCTTCCCTAGTTAATTCTTCCTCTACTCCTTGGGTCTAAGTCCTCAAATAAGAACCTGTTTCCTGGGGCGGTGCCTGTGGCTCAAAGGAATAGGGTGTCGGCCCCATATGCCGGAGATGGTGAGTTCAAACCCGGGCCTGGCCAAAAACTGCAAAAAAAGAAAAAAGAACCTGTTTCTTTCTTTTTGGTTTTACTCACTCAGGACATTTTGTTTTACTTTGCTCTGCTCTGCTAAGTGTATTAAAAAAAAGAACCTGTGTCTTTCTTTTTGGTTTTACTCACTCAGGACATTTTGTTTTACTTTGCTCTACTCTGCTAAGTGAATTACCAGATAACTGACCTCTCTTTATTTTCCAAATAGATAACTTGTGAGTTTCTTGTTGTCTTTTCACTCATTCTTTGTCTTCATATAGTTTTAAATACTTTAAGTTTATGTTTTAAGAGGGTATAAAAGAAAGATCTGCTCAATCTTAACTCAAATTTCCTTTGCTTATTCACAATTTAACAGCAAGTATGCAAGCCATCGAATGAAATAAGGTAATTTATAGCGTGTACATAGTCATTTAGCCATACACCAGAGATTTGCTAAGTAGTTGAAAGTTTAGAAATGTTCTACCATTGCTACCATTTCCTAGATAGGAAAATATATATTTTCAAGTTTAAAAGAGAAACTCCTTTACAGTACAGTTGGCTGTGAACAGCTCAAGAATTAGGGGCACCGATTCCCACACAGCTGAATTTCTGTGTGTACCTTTTATTTCCCCCCAAACTTACTGCTAAGCCTCTTGTTGACTGGAAGCCCCACTGATAACATAAAGTTGATTAACATATGTAATATGTTATTACATATGTGTATATATTCTCTATTGGGCTTTTACAATAAAATAAGGTAGAGAAAATGCTATTAAGAAAATCATGAAGAAAAAGTACATTTACTATTCATTAAATGAAAGTGCATAACCATAAAATTCTTCATCCTTTTCATTTTCACATTGAGTGAGCTGAGGAGAAAAGAGAAAAGGAAGGAATGGGCTTGCTGTTGCAGTGGTGGCAGAAGCCAAAATGAAAAATCCACATATAATTGGAATGATGCAGTTCACACCTATATCATTCAAGGGGCAACTGTACAGTTCTGTGTAAAGATTTTGGAAACTTTTTGACTTTGCTACCAAACTAAATTTAAAAACTCCCATAGAATCCCTTACTTGATTTATTGTGATAATTATTTCAAATATGGCAAGGATTGTCCAATATATGTTTTTATCTAAAATTTTTATTTGTATTTTTTAAGGCTACTCAAATGAATCAGTGGATTGTTTGTACATTTCTAAGAAGATAGTACTCTTACCTTGCCCACCAATACAACCTTAATGCCTAGCAACTCCCTGGCACCCAGTACATAATTATTTTTGATTGAATGAATATTCTGTGTCTCTTTCATCTATGTAGCAATTTATTTAGCTTGTGGAAGCCTTTTGTTGAAAACTACTACTTAATTTTCAATATGATTGGGAGGGCTACCTCGTTAGTTGTTTTATAAACCAGAAATTAAATTAATGAGACTATGCTACTTCACTTGAGATTCGTTGTAGTTCTCATGGTAAAGGGGAATTACAGAAGTTTATGTATAGAAATTTAGATAAATTAAAGTACATTTATAGATTTTAGATAAATTAAAATATTGAAACATGAAATATTCATAAATATTTTCTTTATGTTCATAAACATTCATATTTTGTTTTCTGTACTGTGTTAGTTACTGTGTTCACCTGTGTTTTGTGAAAAGAGTAAGCTCAGGAATAATGGAAGCTATAATAAAAAGAAATTGAGAAACTTCAAGTAACTCTACTTACATACGAATTTTGCTTGCATGCTTAGGGATTGCAGCAGCCATGGCACTCCTGAATTTTTCTTGGCATTGTTTTTGACATGATATTCAAAGTACAGTCCTACAGCATACAGAAATTTGCATAATTCCTTAATTTCAATTTCCTGGAAGACATATTTTCATACCTTTGCTCTTAACCACCAAATGACTTTTGGAAATGCATTGGCTGCTTTTTCAAACTTACCCGATTGTCATCAAATTTCACTATCTTAGGATCCCCTAGATGCTATAAGAAGGAGTTACAAGACAAAAAACAAACAAACAAACAAAAAATTTGCAGATGACAATATATTATACGACTTCATTTATATGAAATGTCAAGGTTAGGCAAATTCATTGAGAAGAAAAGGAGATTAGCAGTTCCCTCCATTGTGAGGAAATGAGAGGGACAGCTAATGAGTATGGGTTTCTTTCTCTCTGGGGTGATGAAAATGTCCTAAAAATAGACTACAGTGATAGCGGCACAATTTTGTAAATAAGGTAATAATCATTCTATTGTACACTATAAACCAATACACTTTGTGGTACCTAAATTATATCTCAGTACAGGCGTTTATAAAAAGTGCAACTCATGGCTGAAATTTCTAATTATATTGCTACATATTTATGTTTCCATTGATGTGAAGAAGAATAGCTATGGTGTGGTTTGTTCTTCCTTTATACATCAGTTTGATATTACTATTAATTGAAATGAACTCTGCAATGTTTACTGTTAAACATGTAATTGCTTCTTCTAAACCACCAATTGTTCTTAAAATATGAGTAAATCAATCTGTCCTGCAATTCACTTATATTATTTAAGATAGATTGTGTGAAATAGTAATTGAGACATAATGTTCTTTATTGTTTCAATGCAGTATTTAGTTACTACATTTTCCTTCTTTATCACTTATCAGGAAATGATAATAGAAATTTTCAATACCAACTTTATGCCACACATGTTATTACATATGTGTATATATTCTCTAATACATAATCATAAAAAATTATCTTAATTTATCAAAATGTTGGCTCCTTAAGGCAGAAGTTTACCTTTGTCCATTTGTTGTATTGCCAATACATAGTTCGGTATCTTACGAAATTAACTCTAAATATATACTGAGGTAATGGTTATTAACTCACAATATTATTCTTTATACCAAGTATCCCTATTACCTTCCTAGATCCTGGAGCAATAACTATAGTTCATTTGATTTTTCCAAGACATTTTAGGTATATTTGAAGGCACATGTGAAATTAACATAATTGTCTTCAAGGTTTATTGCTGAGACTTAGACTTCTCGCTGTAATGAAATAATATTTGAAGTGCTTTGTATTGTTTTAGAAAGACCAGATGCAAGGATGAACATTAATATTCCGAAGTACATGAGAAAAGCTCACACGCATACTAATCCCCAATTTCCATTCCCCACTCCAGGAAAAGAAAAATCACTAGCATCTCTGTTTCTGGCACTTTAATTTTTCACTTGCTAGGAGGTTATAGGAAGAAAAGTGAATACAAAAACAAAATCATGATAATTATTTAGTGGAAAAAGAAAGAGATGATACATCTTCCATTTCATGATATCTTTTGGCACTCAGGTGCAATTCACTGACAAGATCCTGTGATGTGAGGAGCAGACAGTAGAATGGGTTGACTTCACCAAGTAAGCATATTCAGCAACCTTAGGCAGAATACAAAAGAGAGTTTCCCAAAGGGGGTTTGTCAAATATAAAGTCCAGGTATACTTCTGTTTCCTTTTTCTAAAAAACAGGCTTTGAGATTTTATAATAAAGCAAGCTATGATTTTCCCAGAAGTTTAAAGACCTCTTTCTGTTACTCACACCTTGGATATCAAAGGAAATCGTTTTCCTCTGGGCTTGAACACTTTTGGCCTTGAAAGTGATGGAATCAGTGGGTGGCACAGGTTTTTACACTGAAGAAGAAGTCAAGTAATATTTTAAATGCTTTTTAATTCTTTAATTCCCCATCAGTGATTTTTTTAATCTTAAATTTTCTTTTTGTCCAGATGCATACTCTTCACATCGTTATTATAATTTTGATAATCAACATTACTTATGACATGCAGTAAGTAAAAAGGAAGAAGGCATAGTTTGAAAAATATGTTCTCCATACATGCCCTACCAGGTTTTCTCATCTCCACTACTTTCTAATTCCAAAAGAATTACAGATGCAATAAATATTAGACTTAATCTTTTTGTGCTAAATATTTTCTTGCTTTTATTTCCAAAATGTTTCCATGATGTTATGATGTTCCTGAAATAATCTGACATCTATATCGTATTTTTACTCTGATATTTTTATGTTTAGTTACAATTCTATCATTATCTGATATTCACAAAAATCTAGTTGCATTAATTTTTCTTTTATTATTTATGTTAACACGGAGTAAGATGTGGATGACATTAGGACTGCAGAGAAACAAATGCCTAAAGTTAAGTGAATGCATAAAATGAAATACTATGTTTTTATGGATTTATCAAACATTATTTTCCTTTTCCTAATACCAATAATTGTATTGTGTTTTATTTACTTTTAGGACATTTTGTACAAACCAATAATTTGTCTCTTAAGGCTCAAGTATATTAAAAAAAGGATAGATTCTCCATTTAAAGTGGAGAAAGAGGACCTTGAAACACTTCCCAGAACTCTTTCCCTTATTGCCATCTCATTTCTGAATGCAGTTACTGGGAAAAGGGGATGGGAGATATCAATTTGGGAAAATTCTCCATGGTGTTTCCATACATCTTGTAAACAGCTTTTGTTTAAGGGTGTCTTTTCAAGGATGTGTGTATCAAAGAAAGGATTGGAAGATAAAGCCTTGTTTTTGAGAGAGGCAGAATTACGTGCTGACCAGGATATCAAAGATAATTTTTCTTCTGGCACAAAGGTGAAATAGATTCTTACATAGTCTCTTTTACACAATTGGGGAGACTAGATCCTGTGGTAAAGGGAGGTAACCTCAGAGGAGACGCTCCTTGGAATTTGGGACTTGAGGCTTTCCCAGCACAGCTACCATATGCACCTCCTTTGAAAAGCAGATATCAGCTACATAGTCAGCTCTCTGGACAATGAATGCCTGATGTGTAGAGACCATGTGAATCTCTGTCCTGATATTGCTGTTTGTGCTGAGTCTACTGGGTTTCCATGATCAACAGGGTGTGAGAGCCTGCAAAATGGGAAGTCTGTACTCAAGAACATATCTGCCGACCCTGGTGCTGGCTGGCTTTACCTGGAAACTCCCCCTTGTTATCCTTTGGGGTGTGGAGACTTCAATAATCTGCCTAAAATGGCTTTACCTGGAAACGCACTCTTCCTACTCAAGCAAAGCTGCTCGGCCATTAGGACACATGATTGACGAAGGCTCCACTAAATACCTGGGCCTAGCTCACTGATGGGTTGGCTAAGAAGAGAACAGACGGATGGAGTGTCAGAATGCTGTAGCTGTTCAGTCTCAGTTCCAGCTCTGCAGAACCAGAATTCGATAAGGAAGAACTCTGATTCTTACTTTTTTGCCCGTGATCTACATGTTTAGTCTGCTATATAGAAAAATACAGACTGGTAAGTAAAAAAAATCACCCCTCTTAGGCTCAGCACCCATAGCTTAGCAGGTAAGGCACTGGCCACGTGCACTGGGGCTGGTGGTTTCGAACCTGGCCAGGACCTGCTAAACAACTATGCCAACAATAACAAAAACAATAGCTGGGCATTGTGGCAGGTGCCCTGTAGTCCTAGCTACTTGGGAGGTTGAGGCAAGAGAATTGCTTCAGCCCAAGAGTTTGAGGTTGGAGTGAGACGTGACTCCACGACACTCTACTGAGGGTGACATAGTGAGAATCTGTATCAAAAAAAACAAAAAAACACACCCCTCTAAGAGGTCATCAACTGTGAAAACAGATCACAAATTCTTTTGTTTTTGTTTGTTTGATTTAGAGACAGAGTCTTGTTTTATGGCCCTCAATAGAGTGCCGTGGTGTCACACAGCTCACAGCAACCTCTGCTCCTGGGCTTAGGCAATTCTCTTGCCTCAGCCTCCCGAGTAGCTGTGACTACAGGTGCCAGCCACAACAACCGGCTATTATTTTGTTGTTTTTGTTGCAGTTTGTTGGGGGCCAGGTTCAAACCCGCCACCCTTGGTATATGGGGCCGGCACCCTACCCACTGAGTCACAGGCACTGCCCTCAGATCATAGATTCTGACTGAACCGCTGAGGCCATTCTTGTAGATTCCCATGGAAAAGCCTATTTTCTGTTGTAATATTTGAACATCAAACTTCCGATAGAGTCTGACTCTAATAATAATAAAAATACCTGCTCAGAGGATTATTTGAGGATAAAATGAGATTATATGCACCAAGAAATTTGAACAGAGCCTGAAAAGTAATTAACTATTTTTGATATTATCATTGGATTTTTTAAATCATAGCTACATCATATTTTCTTTCGAAATATTGGTGGAAAACTTTATTATTATTATTTCACTCATAAAATTTTCACTATGTAGCTCTAAAATGTAAATATCCTTTTAATAATCAATTCTATATTATTAATAGTGCAAGGTTTCAAGCTCTGAACTCTTAACTCTGTTCAAAAATATAATCACATTTGCAGGCTTTTGATTGTCAGAATAGTGGATATACTATATTTTTTCCAGGATCTTCTACTAAAAGAAAGAGGAATTATGAGCAATCCCTTATTGTGTTTCTTTCATCAAGACGTATTTGCACTATACTTATCTCCCACTTTTCCAAATTTGAGGCATGTAGATTGCATACTTGCTTTTTTCAAGCACTCTAGCAGATTTGTTCCCTAGGAAATGGTGTCTTTCACCATTTTAGGCAGATTATTGAAGATCATCTTTTCTTTTAACTTTTGCATTTAAACCATTAGTACTAAAAATGAAATATTTTAATTTCTTTACAAATTTTCTATCGATGGTATTTTTAATTGCGAAAAACGTAGGCATCATAAGAAGATGATGTTGTACAGAAAAGACAAACGTATTTAAAGAATATTACTTTTTTACAAGCAGTATCACAACATACTTTGATTTGGAAGAGTTCACTTCTGAGGGAACGACGTCTTTGAAAACCTCCTGCTGATGTCTTCTAAAAACATGTATGGTTTTAATAAGCCTGAAAGGAAACCCCTCAACCATTCTTTAGGATGGGGAGGTTTACTAAAAATGGAAATGTATCCAAATGCTTGCTGGGAACAAGAAACAATGGAGCTGCATGAACGTCAGGTTAGTATCCAGGTTAGTATCCAGCGTCCAGAACATTTGACTAGAATCACTTTACAGTAAGCCCTAAGTCTCATCACCCAGCAGAAATAAGAGGTTCTAATACACAAGAAGTTCATAATCGTATTAGTACTGTTAGTTATTAATGTTGCTGTATTAAACCCAAATCACTTAACAAAGAATTCAACAATTTTAAAGTAAAAGGTTGTTTGTTTGTTTGTCTGTGTCAAAACATAATTGAAGCTATGTATTTTGGTTTCAAATCATACTTTATTCACTTATTTTCTTGGAATTAAAAATATTATTGCCTAGTGTCTGCATAGCATAAATATAGAAAAGATATGGTCCCACTATTCACTCTCCCTCTATCTGACCTCCCGCCTTGTTGCAGCCCATATAGCCTATGGCTAGGAGGAGTGAGAGTTATAAAAAATACCTGTATAGCTCAATAATGGAACACCTGGGAGCAAAGGGCATGGAGAGGGATTTAGCTCTCCTAGCAAACATGAGAGCCCACGAGATGAGAGCAGTGGTGAATTGGCAGTCTCTACACCTGTGGTATTGAGAAGCACGAGATCAGCCTTACATTAGGCTGGAGGAGAAGGCAGTCAGGAGCATGCGCATTCTATCACGGACCCACTTACTCTGACTCTGTCTCCTCTCCTGCTTGCAGAATGCCAGCACGGTGTGTCTCTGCTGAAGACTGATTACCAAGCTCTGCTAAAGACTAAGAAGTATCTTTCTAAGAAGACTGCTTTACTCTCTTTAAGACTCTCTCTCTCTCTCTCAAACTAAAGTAGATAGCCCTCAGGCACCTAAGAGAAACTGAACCTGAGCTAGGTAATTTAGTGGTCCACATCCAGAACCAAGTTAAGGTGGGCCTGAGACCTGAGTCCAGGGCCTTGGCAAGAAGTGTCAGAACTGACATGTGACACCCCCTCCCTTCCCATCCCCTCCTTCTTCATCCTGGGCCATAGTTGTGATCTATTCCTTATATGAAAGTGTGAGTGATTGTAAATTGGTTTCATAGTAGTAGTGAGTACATTGGATACTTTTTCCTTCTTTCTTGAGATACTTTACTAAGTAGGATATGTTCCAGCTCTGGGATCACACGTATGGTGTATATTGCAAAGGTACATGTCAGATTTATTAAGTATGGAGTATAAATGTCTTAACACAATAATTAAGTAAATGAGGTGGGGATATATTAACCAGTACAATGTAAGCATTCCAAATTGTATATGAAATCAGCACATTGTACCCCAGAAATGCATTAATGTATACATGATCTACCTCTTTATCATTTAATAAAAATAAATAAAAACATAGAAAAGACAAAAATAAAAGTTGCACTTTCTTTTCAGGCTGGTATAATAGGAATTGGTTTTATCCTCCACCTTAAAAAAATACATAAAATCAGACAACAGATACAAAATAATGGTTTTTAAGATGTTGAATGTCAACATGGCAATAAAGTTGAATGAGCCCTGAATGAAAAGAAACAAATGAAGTGAGTTTGCAATTAGCCCAACTTAATGTCTGGAGAGTCTCTAGACCAGAGTGCTGGGGTGGTCTCCTGAATTGAAGAACCCAAGCTGGGACTCTGGGAAAGAAAATGAAGCTATAATTTACAAGGCAGAGCACTGGAAAAGAGATAGCTGACATGAAAAATAGCTCTAAATGTCTGCAGAGAGTCCCCCACAAGTTGTCACCTGAATAGAGATTAGGCAATTCATATGAGGAAACTACCCGAGTTTAAAGAAATGACCACCTGAGAGAATTAGAGAGAATGGTGTCAATAACTCACATATAATGAAAAATTGCCTAATTTGTGGGAATCAGGTAGACTACTCAAAAGACAACTGTCCTCAAAAGGAACAAAATATTTCCAAGTAACTTAATTCCACCAGAAGAAAATTCAAGAATATTTTGAAGAACACAAAAATATCCATCAACAAAATAAAATCAGTGTCTGCTATCCAATCAAATGTTATCAGATATATAAAGAAGCAGGAATATGATACACAGTAAGGAGAAAAATCAGTCAGCTGAAACCAATTCATAAATGTCACTGATGTTAAAAATATCGATAAGTACCTTATAACATAAAGAAACCATATGTCCTTAGCTAGACATATGGGAGGTACAGAAAAGATCCAAATGATAATCTAGAGATAAATTTATAATAGCTGAGATTAAAAAAATAGATGGGATTAACAACATACTACACAATACATAATAAATTATTATAGGAACTTGAAGAAATATTAATAGAAATGGTCTAATAAAATGGGTGGAAAAATCCTTAAAATTCAACACAACAACAATGAGTCGTATGTGAACTTCAGGTGCCTAATCCACAAATTACTGGAGTTTCCCACCAAAAAAGAGGGAGCAAAAAATTCAATAAATAATGGTCAATATTTTTAATATGATAAAAATTATGAATTCACGTATCTGAGATGGTCAACAAACCTCAAGCTCAAAAGACATGAAAAAAACTATGCTAAGGCACATACTATAGAAATTGTCAAAAATTATAAATAGAGAAACTTATACAGAGAAATAAATGTTAATTATGAATGAAAAAGTCAGAATAATTGCAGATTTCCCAATGCAAGAATGTAGGCCTAAAATAAGAGAATATAATTGAAAATAAAAAAAATTTTCAAAGTTGAAATCCAAATACCTTTTGAAACATAAAGAAAGAATAGATTTGTGACCAAAATATCTGAGGAAATGTTAAAGGAAAAGAAAAATATTCTGGTTGGAAATCTAACCACTCAAAGGGGTAAAGGGAACTGGAAATCATAATTATGTGGGTAAAGATATATAGTGTTATTAATTATTTCAATGTCTCTGGAAGAAAATAAATGGTATATTTGGTACCATTGGTATAATGGTATTTAAAGCAAAAATACCCATTAATTGTGACTTCTGTAAAATAGAAAGAAAACATGAAACAGCTATGGCATCAATACTGGGAAAGGAGAGATAGAAGCATTCTTTTTTTTTTTTTGTATCAAGATTATTTGAATATAAACTGTGATAGAGTAAAGATTAGTCAGGATTCTCTGGAGAGACAATAGGAGGTAGATAGAAATGAGAGGAAAGGGGTGGGGAGTATAGATAGACAGATAGATAGATATTATTGACAAGAGGAATTGAATCACAAGATTATGAGGCTTAGAGTTCAAAGACAGGCCATCTGAAAAAAATGGAGAATCCAAAAGACTATCCAAGCTGGAAGACCTCAGACCAGGGAAGCTGATGGTGTAACTCCTTGTATGAAGCCAAAAGTCGAGAACCCAGTGGGTTGCCGGTACAAGTCCTGGGATTCAAAAGCAAGAGAACCTGAAGTTCTGATATCAAAGGGCAAGACAAGATGAGCGTCCCAGATCCAAGAGAGACAAGAACTCTTTTTCCCCCCCTCAGCCTTTTTCTTATATCCGAGCCTGGAGACAACTGGATGGTACCCACCCACATTCAGCACAGATCCTCCTCACCCAAGCCTGAGGAAACTTCCTCACAGATACAGCAGAAGTAATAACTTACAGCTATCTAAGGTATCACTTAATCCAGTAACATTGACACCTAAAATTAACTATCATAGACATGTCCTACGGTAAATACTTCAGCAATTATCAAATAAAAGTCGTTAATAAGCCACAAAGAAAATAAAATGGAATTATATAAAGTATTCAATCAACCCCAAGGAGGCATAGAACAGATGGAATAAATGGAAAACAAGTATCAATACGATATATTTAAATTTGATCATATTAATGATCACATTAAAAGTAAATGCTCTAATAGTTGATTTCTATGGACCTTTTTTCAAGAGGCCTTACAGAATTAACCACCTGTTCTTCCTGTTTTTATTTTAAAGTTGTACTACTTTGTAGTAAGATTTTGTTTTATTTGTGTCTGTGCCCATGTTCCTTGCTCAAAGGCCCAGATTTTTATTTGAGTCAGCTTTTTTCCCTTTGTGTATTTCACACAGTATCAGATTTAAAGGAAACACTAATGCATATATGTCAAATACAGTATTTGAAGTATCATGAGACACTAAGGAAAGATAGAACAGCCATTTAACTCTCCATAGATTATGGTTGATGCTAAGGATTAATACTAAAGTTCTTGATGGTTAAAAACAGACTGCAAAATAGAAGTTAAAGGGATTAAAAAAATGGAAACTGATATCAGAGATGTAACATTGGCTTAAATAAAACAAGTTGTTACTGGAGGTTGCCAGGCAGTGGGTTGTAGGGCAATGGGAAGCAGAAGAATTAATCTTATTGAAGATGGAATTTTAAAGGTAAAATCCTCCAGTGAAGACTGGTGAAATTCATGGAATGAAATATTGCAGAAAAGAAAGGAACATATTTTTTTAGAGGCAGTATATCAAATTTGGCATTTTTTTTTCAAATATGTCGTTACTTTCCGATGAAGATGCATCTTTCATTTTTCTTAAGATGACTATGCCTATCAATTATTTAGAGTCCTCTTAGAATATTGTCATTGCACTTTTAAGTGAGAGTAAACATTCTTTGTACTGTTACAAATAAATAAAACATTTAAAAACTATTGTTTACCTTCAATTCATTTGTTTTCATTTGTATTTTCATGTGTGTTTAACAATGTACAAAGTGGATTATTTTTTGTAATACATGATTACAGTTTATGAGTAAATCAATATCAATCTCCTAGAGGTGCAGTTGCAGAGACTTTTATTATTCACGCACATTCCAAATGTTTGCGTTGTCTGACTAACACTTTCCTATGGAGAAAGTAGGCCTCCCGTGGCTCAGTGATCGGGGCACTGAGAGACAACACCCTTGGTTGGAGATGCTGGAGGGTGCTACTGTGGCCGCCTTCCAGGAGCAGTCGAGATCGGGGGCACCGAGGGCCTTGGTTTGTGAGGAGAGTATGCGAGAACTGAACTTTTCACGACCTGATCAGGTGACAGGACAGGGAGACATGTGTGGAGCACTGGGACCGAGAGCAGGTGTGGTCTCGGAGGGGAGGAACAGACTGGCCTCAGTGGGCAGTGAGTTAGTGAGGTGAGGACTGGGGGGCACAGCAAGTGGAGAAGCCCAGCCAGGCCTCATCAGAGGGTGGGTCCCAGCAGCACAGTGAGGCCTGGCAATGCCTGTAATCCTCAGCTTCTTACTGAAGAGTACCCAAGATGTGGGAGGTAGACTGGAAAGAATGGACTCAGAGGGGCCAGTGGCTCCATCAGGGCCAGCAGGCAGGGAGGAAGGAAGCAGCTCCCATGTGCTCCTATCACGGATGGAACTTAGAAATGAAATGGCCACTTCCTGACCTGTGGAGAAAGCGCTTCCCAGGACACCCATTGTGAGGAAGAAAACCCTGATGGCTGAAACCCTGAGTTCCTTGGAGCTCGTGTCCCATCAGGTACATCAAATGTCCTCTGATCACAGAAAACTCTTTCTTCACGCAACCAGGCAGAGTATCGCCTAGGTGAAGCGGATGAAGGCAGATCGGCCTTTTGACCAGCCTGACCAGAGACGCCTGGAGGGTGGATGGCAAATGCCTGATTGTCCACAGTGGACCCCGAGGCAGGGATGGAGAACCAGTGCCTGGAAGGGCAAGTCCAAGCCCTTGATGGGTTTGGGGCATTTCTAAAATGCCTTGTTTCCTTCTGCCCCTGCCCCTGGCCATCCCTTGCTTTACATCTTACACTACCCGGTATAGTCCTGCGCCCCCACGACTGAAGCTCTCTCCTGCCTCTGTGCTTTTGCTCAAACTGTTCCTCGTGTTTGAATGCCTTCAGTAGGTTTCAATTTAAACAAGCAGAAGTCAAGGTGATACAGGACATTAGGCGCCCCAGCCAGCTCAGCGGAGCTGAGCCTCTATCTTGGTGGTGTCGGTGCGGTGGCAGCCAGCTGAAGAACCAGCTGGCTGGATGATTGGCAATGAGGAGGGCCTCCGACCCCCACTGGAGGCTCCAATAGCCAAAAAGGCCGGACAACTGCTGGGGAGACCGGAGTCTTGGTGTCTCCTTCACTTTACACTTAGGACTAAATAGGAACACCCATTTCCTATGCCTAGGTCAATTTCATGTGAATTTCCTAGGCTTCAATTCCGTGAATAGACTATGTCCATTCATTGATACATTCATTCACCTTGCTCAGCTGAAGGGACTGTGTTCATTCATTGAAGAATTCATTCACTTTGCCCCTGCGGAAGGGACCGTGTTCATTCATTTCCTGGCCAAGGAACCCATGCACCTATTTATACCCCGAGACTAAGAACCTAAAGGCATCAATGGGAAAGAAACCGAGGAGAGAAACCGAGAAACGGGAGAGCTTTCCTCTCCCCACTTGAGTTCTCTCTCTCTACCAGGAGCTTTAGTGTTTTTTGTATTCTTTTCTGTAAATAAATTCTGTCTTACCACTGATCTGTGATCTGTGGATTTATTCTTCAAATCACCGAGACCAAGAACCTGAAACTCCGGTATCAGATTTGGCGAGCCAGCCAGAAGAGAAAGACAAAGTTCTGGTAACACACTTGGTGGCTTGTTCGGGGACAGCAGACACAAAGAAGACATCTGTGGTAAGTATTGGGACCACTTACCTCTATCCTGCTTTTCTCTGTAGCTATCCTACTGGAGATGAATAAATTCAATGCCCGCCAACCTGTACACATGTCGATGCTGACCTCCAGGCCACGGCAAGAGGCTGCTGGGAAGCAGACTTTCTAATTTTCCTTGGCTTCAGAAAGGAGGCAAAGGGACTGTTGGAAGAATTTTAAAGCTATTCTCTGTTTATTCCTCTTCCCTGGTCGAGAGCCGAGTAAGGAGGTAGCACTAAGACACCCTGGGGTCCCCAGCAATGGTTCTGACCCCAGGCCTTTGAAAACTCCTGCTCTCCCAGCTTCTACTATCTTCTCTTCTCTTCCATGGTCCCAAATTTTGTCTATATCTGTAGACATCTTCTTGTTCTCTTCCTTTCATTGATGGTATATATGTTTTGTTTGAATTTAGGTAAGAATTGTTTATATATTTGGTTAATTTTGTAAGGTATGCTGGTATTTGTTTAGACGTGTGTATTAGATGATTTAAAGGGGCTTCGAATGTTGTAAGTGGATTGAGAGTTGTTTTCCTTGATGTTTTTATGTCCTTAAAAACACAAGAGCTGACCTCGTTAAAGAGAAGTCAGCCCCAAACGAAGGACAAAATGGCAGTGTGTCTGGGCAACCGGAGCCTGTGAACGGAAGCCTAAAATGACCCCCAAAGTGGGAAAGGCCCTGAATCTTGGCTACTGCTCAGTCTCTTGAAAATAAAGAATAATGAGATGACCCTGGGCATTTGATTTCTTCTGGTGTGGGGAAGTTTAAGATAATTCTAGGTGTCTCTAAGACTTAGGTTAAGTGTGACTAATTGTAATACAAAAAGGTTCAAAGTGTCTCCTAACTCTGCTTCTTAACTACATGTTATTATTGTTGCCTTGGTGAACTTTGGGAAAGAAAGGGAGGTTAGAAAAGCATAGCATTTAACACCCAGACCTGCTCATGCCAGAGAGGCTACTTTCCTTTTTCTTAGGGGGAATTTAGAAAAAGCTTGCATGGATTCTATAGTGTTAAATGTGCAAACAGTGCACAGCCTTTTTCTCCAGGATGAGGCTTATCCCCACTTCGATTGATACTCAGAGGGTCGTGGGGGGAAGGGGCAGAAAGGGGAAAAATACATGCATGAGGTGGGACAAGGCTCCCTGTCACCTGATTTCTCAGAGCTGTGCTGCCAGCTCGTTATAAGCACAGGAGAACCAGCGGGCACAAAGTGCTACACTGTTAAGAGTAGCTAATTCCAGACAAGCGCAGGGGCTGAGGAGGCCACTCTCCTCAGGTACTCTTCCCCAGGCATTGGAGGGATGCTTCCTTTTGTTTGGTTGGAAGACTTCTTGGGTTGGTCGGGGGATGCTCTGACTGACTCAGGAATACGGGGTGGGATTGTTTAAACTGGATGTTTGTTCTTTCTTACAGATGGGTAACATATTCTTTCATTGAGAGAACACCGCACTGGGTTGTATTCTCGAGCAATGGGACATGTTTGATCCCCAGACACTGAAAAAAGAATGTATGGTTTTCTTCTGCACCCAAGCCTGGCCTCAATATCAACTCTCCACTGGTGAACAATGGCCCTCAGAGGGTACTCTTAATTATGACACCATTCTTTAATTAGATACCTTTTGTAAACAGGAAGACAAGTGGTCTGAGGTGCCTTATGTGCAAGTGTTCTTTTCCCTCAGAGACGATCCCCAACTGTGAAAGACCTGTCAGATAGATTCTGCTCTCTTGGCTGTAGTCACTTCCCCAAATGGTCAGGGATTCTTGAGGGAGACACCATTACCACCTAGTTCAAACCCTCCATCTACTTCTCCCACTCCTTCCTCTGTGTGTTCAGAAACCCCAAGGAGAGATGCTGTCCCAAGAGTTTTTTCTGGTCCTACTGTGATCCCCAGAAGGCAACCATATCCTTCTCTGTGTCCCTTGATTGAGACTGTGGGTAGTGAAAGGGGAAGTGCATGAGTATATACTCCATTTTCCCTAGTAGATTTAAAGCAAATTAAAGGTAATTTAGGAAAATTTTCTGATGACCCAGATAAGTACATAGATGTTTTCCAAGGGTTGGGACAAAGCTTTGACCTCTCTTAGAGAGATATAATGTACTACTATATCAAACTCTAATGTTTAATGAAAAAAATGAAGTTCTGGATGAAGCTAGGAAGTGGGGTGATCCATGGTTCATGTCCCATACTGATAGCAGTATGTCTCCTGAAGATAGGCAGTTCCCCTTCAGGATCCTGAATGGGACCCTGAGAAAGAAGGTGACTGGTGGCGTAAACATTTTCTAACGTGTATCCTAGAAGGTATACGTAGGTCCAAGAAAAAGCCTGTGAATTATGCTAAGTTGTCTACTATTTGCCAGAAGCAAAATGAGAATCCCTCAGCCTTTCTTGAGAGGCTTAGGGAGGCAATGAGAAAACACACCCAATTGACACCTGACCTGACTCCATAGAGGGTCAGATTATTTTAAAAGACAAATTTATCACTCAAGCAGCTCCAGACATTCAAAGAAAACGCCAGAAATTGGCTCTAGGCCTAGACCATAACCTGGAGAATCTTCTTAAAACAGCCACTATTGTCTTTTATAACCGAGATCTGGAGAGAAAGGAAGAAAAAGAGAGAAGGGAACAGAAAAGAATGACAGATCTAATAATGGCACTCTGAAAAACGAGTGACTTTCAGGGGCAGAGGGAAACCAGAGGAGCTAAAAACAAGTGCTTCCAATGTGCTCAGACTGGCCACTTCAGGAGAGACTGCCCCCAGCAGAACCACTGGTTGGGCAAGCCACCTGGCCCCTATCCAGAATGCAAGGGTGACCACTGGAAGGTTGCCTGTCCCCAGAGGTGAAGGCCTCTTGGGACAGTGACCCCCATCAGCACCCAAACTGGATTGAGGGTGCCTGGGGTAGATTCTCATGGCTCCAGCTTATGTCGGCTCCAGCTTATGTCATCACCCCTCAAGAGCCCCGGGTTTGCCGTATAGTGGAAGGCCAAGAGATAAAATTTCTTCTGGACACTGGAGCAACCTTTTCTGTACTTTTCTTTAACCCTGGTCTTTTATCTACCCAATCCGTAACTATACTGGGGCTGTCTGGAAAGCCCGTTACCAAATTTTTCTCTCAGCCTTTAAGCTGCAATTGGGATGACTGGCTGTTCTCTCATGCCTTCCTAATCATGCCTGAAAGTCCTCCTGCCCTTTTGGGGGGGGGGGGAACATACTAACTAAAACAGGAACAACCATTTGTATATATATGAGACAAGAACCTATTCTATTAGTAGATCAAGAAACCACAAAATTAGTAAAACATATTACTTTAGCTAAATTTCAACAAATCCTTAAAAGCTTCCCCACTACATTTTCACATTTAACACTAAAACAGCTTTTTTCTCCTAGAGATCTGATCATGATCAAAACTCTTCCCTCTAATTCATCTTCCCTAACACTGACTTGGGAAGATCCTTTTTCTGTTATCTTGTCTTCTTCTACTGTTAAGTAGCTGTTAAAGTTATGGGAGTGGATTCCTGGATACATCATTCACAAGTCAAATCCTAGAACCCTCCACCTTCTACAGAAGCAGACTGTGAAGAAAGCCAACCAGAGTCTACCTACACTTGGGAGCCAAAGGAGAGTTTGAAATTATTATTTAGAAAACAGCAAGAAAAATATTAATATGGTTTTCCTTTAGCATCACTGAATAAGTGCTTCTGACCTGACACTGTTCTACCTTTGTCTTTTACTGATTACGCTAATCCGATTTATATTTTCCAGAAATGTCATCAAGCCACACACAATAAAGATGGCTCCATTCCATGAACCCCTGTTATCACTCTCCCTCCTAAGCAACCCTAACTGCCCCTTCTGTCATCGCCTGATTCAGCAGAAAGCAGTTAAATAAAGTCTTCACCCTTTTTCTCTGACAGCAGTTAGAGTTTCTACTTGGAGAGGGAGAATTGATACAGTACATTTGGTGCCCCAGCCAGTTCAGCGGAGCAGAGCCTCCACCTTGGTGGTGTTGGTGTGGCAGTAGCCAGCTGAGGAACAGTGGTCTGGATGATTGGCAAGAAGGGGGACTTCAGACCCCCACTGGAGGCTCCAATATTTAAACGGTTTGGGAGGAGACACCTGCGCCTTGGTGTCTCCTTCACTTTACACTTAGGACTAAATATGAAACCCTCATTTTCTATGCCTAGGTCAATTTCATGTGAATTTCCTAGGCCTCAATTCCATGAATGGACTGTGTTCATTCATTGTTACATTCATTCACCTTGCCCTGGCAGAAAGGACTGGGTTCATTCCTTGATAAATTCTTTCACCTTACCCCTGCGGAAGGGACTGTGTTCATTCATTTCCTGGCCAAGGAACCTACGCCCCTAAATATACCATGAGTTTAAGAGCGGAAGGGGGTGGAAGACTGGGAGAGGAACAGAGAGAGCTTTTCTCTCCCCACTTGAGTTCTCTCCCTCTACTAGGAGCTTTAGTGCTTTTTGTATTCTTTTCTGTAAATAAAGTCTGTCTTATCACTGATCTGTGATCCGCGGATTTATTCTTCAAATCACTGAGACCCAAAACCTGAAATTCCGGTAACAAAGGCATTGTCCCCAGGTGTCTCTCAGTAACAGGGGACTAATTCAGAGATTACTTTTTTTTATGTTAAGAAGTCCTCTGTTGTCTTACATCCAGTAAGATGTCTCTGTTAAAGCTGTGGCAAACTTTTTTGTCTGCTTTGTTTTGTTTTTAAACTCATACAGGTAACATTAAGCTATAGTGAAGAACCTATTGTTCCCTGGTGTAAGTAATTTCCGTAGTAAAAAATGTCACTTTAAAAATCATGCATATATACCATTTATATTATTTTTGCAGCTTATGGTATATATTCTTTTAGGAAATATGTACTATTAAAAATGCTCATAAGAAGCGTGAAAGCTTATGTCCAAATTTGAAATATTTTTTGTATTGCAAGGATATATGTGGCTCTCTGTAGATAATAAAACATGTTTTAGGTACTAATGAAATAAAGTGCACATAAATATATTAGTTAAATAGAATTTAAAAAGAGGGCAAGATTACATTTATTATGAGCATATTTACCTCCATCTTAATCCATTAAATTCTGTCTTACAGAGAAAATAGGTTGAAATCAAGATAGTGGTTTGAAATGGAATAGCTTATATTTACAAGTGACTTTAGCAGAGTACTAGACTTCTACTTTTTGGTATAAAATATGAAATATATTCTTTCACATATTTTTAATCAGTGAATCTTCCTCTTAGACAATTAAGAAAATCCTCATTTAATTATTATTTAACCTATTAAGTGTGAAAGAAATAAAAAGCCTTTATCTTGATAAATTGTGATTAATTTTACTAGTTGAAAGGTTAAGTATGAGCACTTACAAAGGTTTAATGCTATCTGGGAGCTATTTAATATAAGCCTATAATTTAATGCCTTAAAAATCAATATATATCTAATGCTCTGCTTAAACTGTACATACTGTATTAATTTTTAATTTAGTGATCTAACAAATGATTTATTCAAAAGACAGTTTACAAATAAAACACTTTATTGCCTATTTGTCAGTTTGTAAAATGGTCAAATACCGTTGATAATACTCATTTATGAATTCATGCATTTGATAATAGGGTGGGGAGACATAAAGAGTAACAGTGGATATAGCACACCTGCCATATAGCAAATACATCCTTTAGTTTTACTAGACTAATAAAGCAGGCTCTGAGGTCAAAAGGCTTTATTCAAATCCTGGCTCATCTAATTAAAAACCCTAAAAATTTGGACAAATATTACTAACTACTCCAATAATTTTTTCACATGTAAAATAAAATCATTTGACCTTACCTAATATGTTTTTAGAAAGATTTTTAAAAATCAACATAAAACATGTACATAGAACTTATCACACAAAAATATTTCACTAATTAAAAGTCTTATTTACTGTCTTTTTCAGTTCTATATGATTGTATTTCAGAACTCTATCATTGGCACCTTTTGTTTCAAAATGATCACTTGAGAGTGAAATGATTCATTTAAAAATTATAATATTCTAAATATTTCTAAATCTTCCACATCACAAATTCATCTATGATTTACAGCTAGTTATGTTTAAAGACCTATAATATAATACTGTCTGAACATTCTAAAGCACCCAACTCAGTAATTCCAAATTTGTCCTTGTATATAATCTTCTCCTCAAATCAACTCATTCTTTTGTACTATTAATTATTAATAGATTGATATCTAGGAGGAATCAAAAAATTTTCTGCCTTATTTCTCTTCAATACTTCCTCCTCCTACCTTTTCATAGCAAATCGTTTACCATGTTATGTGAAGTGTATTGTGCCCCCCCTCCGTCTATGTGCATACTGCCTTGAACATGCCCTGTCTCATCTGAATTGTGTCCTACTTCAAAACAAATTTTTATGTTGAAGCCATAACTCCTACAGACACTGTATTTGGAGATGAAGATTTGGGCAGTGACTAACCGTACCTGAAGGACTGCAGGTGTGCCTCTCACGATGGGATTAGAGTCCATAGAAGAAGAGGAAGTATGTGAGATCACCCTCTCTTTACCGAGTGAGTGCATGGTGAGAAGGAGGCCATCTGTAAGCAGGAAGAGGGCTCTCCATAGGAGCCAACGTAGTGACTCCTTGATCTTGGACTTCCCAGTCCCCAGAACTGTGAGAAATAAGTATTTGTTGTTTAAGCCACCCATAGCAGCCTAACAGGAGTAAGACACCATATCTTGATATTTTTTCTCAGTTATCTACTTAATACAAATTAATTCAGGGCCTCTGAATCTCTAATTCTACTGTCACTACACGCTTTAACTTGTCTCTCTGTTATCTGAATAATCTCATTCCAGTTCATCTACCAAAAATTTCATTAATGAATTTCTCCAGAAAACAATTTGGTCATATTATATTCCTCCACAAAACACACACACACACATTTTTCTATCAGTTTCCTTTTAACTATAATAAAAAACAATCTAAACTTCTTGCTCTAATATTAAATGAGCATGAAAATAGACAATTAGACAATTTTGATTCAGAAGTTACTAGGAAATGATTGATGAACATATTTCCATATTAGTTAGTTATTCTTGCATAACTTAGTTTCTTAAAAGAACATAGCAGTTACTGCTGGTGACCGCAACACAGTTCCTTTCTGTGGCAGGTACAGGGAATCTCCAGTGGCTGTGACTTTTGGATGGCCATTCCCAACTACCCCTTCTATGATGACTGGCCTTCAAGCAATGGGAGACTTGTAGCACTGAGGAATACTTCCAATCACCTGTTCCAAGATACACTTTCTTTGGACGAAAGCCTTCTGCCAAAAACTGACTCACATCAGGCCAGGAAAGACCATTCTCTCATCTTTACAGGAAGACTCCTGTGGTGCTACTTGTTTTGCAGGCTCCCTCAGTGGATCAGAACGTATATAGTGCCCAGTTGATACCTAACTGTGTTTAGCCATATTCCCTAACCCTATCCACCTTCCTTTGCTCCTATTCACCTGCTAGCATTCCCCCATTAATCCCTTGCTCAGGAGTCCAAGTCTTAGATTTTGCTTCTTGATAGCCAACACCAAGAGGAGCAATCTTATTATTTGCTGTTCACAAGTCTATGTAGTTAACTGAATGGCTCTTTGCATCTTGGCTGACCTAGTATTATGCAGTTAGGTTAGGGTAGGGGCCCTGCTAATTAAGGCTGGGCTAGCTCACACCATGTGGATTGACTGGCTTTTGGATGGCTCAGCTTTTCCACACTTGCTCCCTCACATCTTTCCAATAGACTAAGCTAGACACAGTTTCAGAAAATCATAAAAAAGCAAGAAAAAGAAGTGCAAGAGACCTCCTGAAGCCTTACACTAATCCTCCATCACTGCTACTATATTCAATAGGAAAAAGCAAGTCTCAAAGAGTAAGACATAAACAAGCTTATGCTTTAGTGATAGTCATAATGCAGGTGTACTTTTGTATCTGAAACTTTAATATCGTCTCTGAGCTTATCCCATGCCTTTTGTAAAGAATGTCTTAAAAAAGGTAAAAAAGTAATGTGTAGTGTAAAAAACTTCTCAGGGTAGCAGCTCAGTGTGGTAACTGTTTATTTGCAGGCTTATTCCTCCAACTGTTTTCAGTAAGTTCCTCTCTTAGAACAGATCAGTCCTGCTAATTAATATAGTGAATTTATTAAACTCCATATGTGTTAGTCATTCTAGGAGAGACTATAGGTTTAAATTTTAATCCATTTACTTTTGCATATTTTCCTCCTCTATTTCTTTTGAATTCACATCTGGTTGACTTCTCTTTTTTGGAAAGATGTCACATTCATTTTACTGTCAAACTTTTCAAAGTTATATTAGAAAACTCACTTCCATCAGTCCAGGCTCCATTATAGTATATACTGAAGGAGTCCTTTTAAGTTCAACAATCATATTAACTGACAAGGCAGAGGCAGGGTAATTAGAGCATGAAATATATACTGCAGGGTCACCTCACATCTCCTGTGCAAATCATGATTGAAAATGCCAAATCGATCACATTTTCACAAGGAGGCTTCTTATAATTTCCTTATCCTTAAAGCAAATTCCCCCTTAACGTGTACAAAGTTGTAAATATTGAAAATGTATAAACAATACAAATATATCAAGGTCTCCAGGTGACTCTTTCTTTCTTTCTTTCTTTCATCTTTCTTTCTATTTTTCTTTCTTTCTTTGTGGAAAATCTCTTTCTATCCCTGCAAAATGCTTTACTAAAAAAATTTTTGGTTTCTGTTCTGCTTTCTTAAGAACAATAAAAGAAGCAATCATTCTCTCTTAATTGGCTTCCATGAAATAGAATTTGAAAAGACTGGTTATGAAAAATAAAAGTCAAGTTAGATTTTATTATATATATAGTTTTTTCTACTATATAAGGGAAATTTTCAATGTGAGACCACTTTTAAAGGATTGCAATGAAAGATCACTCAAACCTCATGTGAATGATAAACTGTAATAACTGTCAAAACCCCCAAATTTTTGTTTTTATCATCAGTGATTTAAAGCATACACTAAAGAGTAATATAAACTTAAGTAAACAATACTCTTAAAAATCTTTACCTCTGATAAGGTTCAACTTTACTTCAATACATAGCATAAATGGAAATATCACTAAGAGGTCAGATTGCCCAGATATAGTATATTCTGGTGTAATAGAAAAAGTACTTTGTTTTATGAGTTCAGATTGATTATTATAATTTGTGTTTGTGATTAAGTATATATATATATATATATATACATTTTGGAGTTAGACAAAATTAGAGTTTGTGTTCAGATGAATGGTGCATAAGCTGAGTACTTAGGAAAGTTACTTAACCTCTCCAAAAGCGAAATATTATATAAGCTCTTCTATGTTTAAGAAAATCAAGGATAGGCCTTAAAGGAAAAAATAGATCATTTCTGTCACACAAGTTATATACTCAAAAAGATGTCAGCAATGAAAAAGTTAAGCAACGGAAACTTAGTAAAATCAATGTAGTGTTATTTTGATATTCTAACTTGAAATTAATTCTGCCCAAGCAAAGAAGTTGTTATTACCATTTATTAATCTGTATCCTATATCTTTAATGACTAATTAAAGGTGACTAATTTTCAATATCACGGAAAATAAAAAAAAATTACTTATTGTATGTTGAAGATTTGAATGTGGCATTTGTTTGATACTTCTAGCTAGCTTGAGGAAAACAAAATCAAGTGTCACTTATAATATTTCTCTTTGTGTGAAATGCCTTAGCCAATTACTTCTTTTATTCTCTATTTGAAAGCTCATGGAAGCAAAAATAAGAAGTGACAAATTATATGGAATCATTCTATTCACTAACATAATATTTTCCATCATATTTTCTGTGTTTGTTCTAGAATGATCAAATGCTAGATGCATATAAGGTCAGAAAGTTAAGTTCATGAACTCATCCTAAAAAAGGGCTACATTCTTCACTGGTGACCATCACTATGGTCACCAGATGGCCAAAAAGAGACCTTCAAAGGTGAACATGGGTGATATTCAGCAATGAGGTATGTGCCATTTTTCTAGAATGAGTTTGTGAAATAAATCATCCAAACTTCTACATACATGCATAAATGCACTGCCACTGGGTTTTCAAAATAAAATAATTTTTCAAAACAATGGCAAATGTTAATATTTCAAAATAATACCATAAAACATATCATAAACATATTTTCATTTGGGAAATAATTTTAATAAATTGGTAATAAACATATATACACTTAATCTTAGAAAGTAGTTCTTTACTTTGAAAATAAACATAGAAGCATTATTACAAAGTCGTTATACTTTGCTAGAAAAATATATATTAATTAGAGGATAATTTCTGAAGAAACAGAACATTTTTATTTCCTGTATATATTTTTATGAAATTTTAAAACTATAATACAATATAATCACAAAGAAAAGTAAATTGTTGTAGTGGTATATATACAGGACTACTATAAGAGAAATATGATGCATTATAAATAACTTTTCACCTCATTAGAATAAATTTTATGATGATGGTATTGTTCAAGATTAAAACATGAAGCTTAAGTTATAGGGTTTTTTCATGTATCATAATTTATTAACCTGGCTAATTAGTGTTAATTAGTGAAGTATTTAGGTTCTTTCCACATTTTGGTGATTGTAAATTGAGCTGCAATAAACAGTCTAGCGCAAGTGTCCTTATGGTAAAGGATTTTTTCCCTTCTGGGTAGATGCCTAGTAATGGGATTGCAGGATCAAATGGGAGGTCTAGCCTGAGTTCTTTGAAAGTTCTCCATACTTCCTTCCAAAAAAGGTTGTATTAGTTTGCAGTCCCACCAGCAGTGTAAAAGTGTTCCTTTCTCTCCACATCCATGCCAGCATCTGCAGTTTTGAGATTTTGTGATGTGGGCCATTCTCACTAGAGTTAGATGGTATCTCAGGGTGGTTTTGATTTGCGTTTCTCTAATA
>CAUYON010036006.1:0-13223 GCA_963573935.1 Arctocebus calabarensis
TATGGAACAGAATAGAGAACCAAGAGATGAACCCAGCTACTTACCATTATTTGATCTTTGACAAGCCAATTAAAAACATTCAGTGGGGAAAAGATTCCCTATTTAACAAATGGTGCTGGGTGAACTGGCTGGTGACCTGTAAAAGACTGAAACTGGACCCACACCTCTCACCATTAACTAAGATAGACTCTCACTGGATTGTAGATCTAAACTTAAGACATGAAACTATACAAATACTAGAAGAAAGTACAGGGAAAACTCTTGAAGAAATTGGCCTGGGTGAATATTTCATGAAGAGCACCCCCCTGGGCAATTGAAGCAACATCAAAAATACACTACTGGGACCTGATCAAACTAAAAAGCTTCTGCACAGCCAAGAACACAGTAAGGAAAGCAAGCAGACAGCCCTCAGAATGGGAGAAGATATTTGTAGGTTATGTCTCCAACAAAGGTTTAATAACCAGAATCTACAGAGAACTCAAATGTATTAGCAAGAAAAGAATAAGTGACCCCATCTCCGTGTGGGCAAGGGACTCAAAGAGAAACTTCTTTGAAGACAGGCACATGGCCTACAGACACATGAAAACGTGCTCATCATCCTTAATCATCAGAGAAATGCAAATCAAAACTACTTTGAGATATCATCTAACTCCAGTAAGGTTAGCCCACATCACAAAATCCCAAAACCAGAGACGTTGGCGTGGATGTGGAGAAAAGGGAACACTTCTACATTGCTGGTGGGAATGTGAACTAATACGTTCCTTTTAGAAAGATGTTTGGAGAATACTTAGAGATCTAAAAATAGACCTGCCTTCAATCCTACAATTCCTCTACTAGGTATATATCCAGAAGACCAAAAATCACATTACAACAAAGATATATGTTCATAATTGCTAAGTCATGGAAGAAGCCCAAGTGCCCATCGACTCATGAATGGATTAATAAATTGTGGTATATGTACACCATGGAATATTATGCAGCCCTAAAGAAAGATGCAGACTTTACCTCTTTCATGTTTACCTGAATGGAGCTGGAATGTATTCTTCTTAGCAATGTATCTCAAGAATGGAAGAAAAAGTATCCAATGTACTCAGCCCTTCTATGAAGCTAATTTATAGCTTTCATATGAAAGCTATAACCCAAATTATAGCCCAAGAATATGGGGAAAGGGGATAGGAGAGGGGAGGATGGGTAGAGTGAGGGTAATTGGTGGGACCGCACCTACAGTGCCTCTTACAAGGGTACATGTGAAACTTACTAAATGTAGATTATAAATGTCTTACCATAATAACTAAGAAAATGCCATGAAGGCTACGTTAACCAGTTTGATGAACATATTTCAAATTGTATATAAAACCAGCACATTGTACCCCATGATTGCATTAATATACACAGCTATGATTTAATAAAAATAAATAAATAAATAAACAATGGAAAAGAAAAATAAATAAATATTTATTAAGACATGGAAAAATATACAAACATAACAATCTCTAAGGAAACAACAAATATAGTCACAGGCAAACATTTAAAAATATAACTGAAAACATTTTATTTTCTGGTATAGAAAGGCTTAATTTACATCTTGCAAGAGAAAATCACATACAAGAAAAAAGTGACTCAGACACGTCAACATTGAGCTATTTTTTCATCAAGTTATTTGACTTTAAACAAAAAATTATTTGGGCAGTCAGGGAAAAGTTCAAATCACTAATAAAGTGAAAAAGACATGATTTTGATTCTGATTACTATATAGCAACATTCAATGCCAGAAGATGATGAAAAAAAAAAAAACCCTTATTTAAGGAAATAAAATGTGATCCAAGGTGGGCATGATGAGACTGGGGAGGGAAGACTCCAGGCACCTGTGGCTTGTGGGCTTTGCCCAGAAACATCCCTTGGGGACACAGGAAGGCAGCAGGAGACTTCAGGACCCTAAGAAGAGAATAAAGGCAGTGGATATGCAGCAAATGTTTGCCTTCAGGAAGGGGCTGGGTGGCTGTGTGACAGCTGCGGTGGCACCGGCAACAGCAGCAGGAACAGTGGCAGTGACAGTTTCTAGACAGGGAAGGTCTGGCCTGTGGGGATTTTTTGGACTTGGGAACTTGGTTGGAGCTTGGGTGAGCGAACAAGTGACTTTGAACAGTGCCCAAAGGGCAGGAGTGAGCCACCAGGGCAGAGTGGAGCTCTCATTGTTTGGCTGCAGGCCAGGCAAAGCCATTGTGAGAAGGCTGCCTGCGAGGCTTGGCCCTCAGGTTCCTAGAATGAAGCCTGTTCTGGCATGCCTGATAAGTGGGAAGCCACTTCTGCAGGGATCCGAAGGACACATGCTTTCCTGGGAAAGCCACTGTGTAACCAACGGACATGGATTGGAAAGGTCAAGGCATGTCTAGTAAGTGGGCTGAGGAGAGCATCAGGCTCCCAACTCTGCAGGGTTTGAGGGCAAAGAAGTCAGGAAGATGGTACAATAGCTCCCCAGCAAGACAGAGGTTTCCAGTCTCCATCTTCTACAGTTGTATCAGCATTGTGACTATCATCTTATACCCTAGAAGATCACTTGTTGCCTAGGCAATATTCAGAAAGATATATACATATATATAATTATATATAAGATATGTTATATATAAGAAATATATAGTTTTTTCTTTTTTAAACTTTTAAAAAATTTTTTCCCATAGATCTTTCTTTTTATTTTTTTGTTTTTCTCATGTAATTATAATTTTTCATTGTTTCCTATTTAATAATAAGGGCTTCATTTTTGGTAGTTTTTCTGCCCCTGTTATTTGTCCCCACCCCCCAATTTTATCCCTTAAAGTTTTTTGTTTGTTTTGGTTTGATTTCTAGTATTTTTGTTTTTCTTCTCTAATTGGTGGAAGTGGGGTCTTGTGTCTGCTCAGGTGGAAAAGAGCTACAGACATCAAGGAACTCACCCAACGCAGCCCCCGAGGTTTGGGGGTCAAAGTACCATACTGTACACATCTATTACTGCTGTCTCTCTCTTTCTGTTCCACTCTTCTTTTTGTCAATCTTCCCTTTTACTTATCTCCTTTCCTTTCCCTTATTTCATTTTTTATCTTTTATCTCTTCTTGCTCTTCACTCTTCTCTTCATTTTAGTCCTTTACCAGAAAGACACTTCAACACCTTAGGTTAGAGGCACAGTAACTTAAAGAAAAGGAGGAAGTGAACGGAAAAAGTAGAGCATGGAAACAGATGAAAGGAAAACACTCATGATGAAGAAATAGCTGAAAAATACTGGCAACATGAGAAACAGACCAGAGCAACTCCCCAAGGGATCATGAGATAGCTACTGCAGAGGAGTCCACCTATAAAGAAATGTTAGAAATAACAGAAAGGGAACATTTATTTATTTTTATTTATTTTTTATTTTTTTTGACAGAGTCTCACTATGTCTCCCTCGGTAGAGTACTATGGTGCTGCAGCTCACAGCAACCTCAAACTCTTAGACTTAAGTGATTCTCTTGCCTCAGCCTCCCAAGTAGCTGCAAGAGCCCACCATAATACCTGGCTATTTTTTGTTACAGTAGTCATTGTTGTTCAGCAATGAACAACAGCCAGCCTTGAACCTGCCAGCCTTGGTGTATATGACTGGTGCCTTACTCAATGAGCTATAGGCACTGAACTGGAATTTAAAATATGGATGGTAAAAACAATGAAGGTAATTTCTGAGAAAGTGGAAAATGACCAAAAGGAAATCAGAAAACAGAATCAAGTAAGAGACAAATGATATAAAAATTATAAAAAGAATATAGCACTTAAGGAATTGAACCATCAATCAGGGAGCTTAAAGATTCAGTAGGAAGTATCAGTAACAGATTAGACCATGCAGAAGAAAGAATCTCAGGGGTAGAAGATAAAACTCTTGATCTGACTCAGGCAATTAAAGAGACAGAAAAAAAGAGAGAGAAAGCAGAATGTTCAAAAAACTACGGGACTTCATGAGCCATTCAAATATATGAGTTATAGGTATCCCAGAAGAGGAATAAGAAAATTCTATATTAATAGAAGCCCTACTAGGGAATATGATAAGTGAAAAATTTCCCAAATATCACCAAAGATTCTGACATACTCCTTTCAGAGGGATATTGAACCCCAGGTCATCTCAACTCAAATCAAATTTGACACATTGTCATGAACCTGTCCAAAGTCAAGATGAAAGAGAAGTAAACACCAATTGACCTACAGGGGCAAAACTATCAGGGTGACCATGGACTTCTCCAATGAAAATTTCAAGCCAGAGGAGAATGATCATCTATCTTTAACCTACTTAAACAAAAAAATTTTCAGCCCTGAATTCTATGTCTTGCTAAGCTGAGCTTTACAATTGACAGAGAAATCGAATGATTTATTGATATGCAAACACTGAGGAAGTTTGCCACAACAAGACTATCTCTATGGGAAATAAATAGACCTACTCAATACACTGACCATCACAATGGAGCACCAGCAAACTGAACACCCAGAAATTAAAGGACAAAACCCAGGTTCCACCGTGATGCAAAAGATAAAACTAAACAATGTACTTTCACAAAATAAGATAAATAGAAACACCCACCACACTTATCAATTAACTCAATAAATATTAATGACTTGAATTCCCCTCTGAAGAGGCATAGGCTGACTGATTAGATAAAAAAGACCATGTCATCCATTTATTGCCTGCAGGAAGCACACCTAATCTCTAAAGATAATGTAAAACTCAAGGTTAAGGATAGAAAAACATTTTTCAGGTGAATGGAAATGAGAAGAAAAGAGGGGTTGCATCTTATATTCAGATACAAGTGGATGTAAAGCATCTGAACTCAAAAAAGACAAAGATGAACACTTCATATTAGTCCAGGGAAAAATACAACAAGAAGATATTTCAATTCTAAATATTTATGCACCCAACTTAAATGCTCCCAGATTTTTGAAACAGATCTTAACTAGCTTGAGCAATATGATATCCCATAATACCATAATAGCAAGAGAGTTTGACACTCCTTTTACAGAACTGGATAGATCCTCTAAAAAGAAACTAAACAAAGATACAAGGGTGTTACATGATACCCTAGAACAGCAGTTCTCAACCTGTGGGTCATGACCCCATTTATGGGTAGAATGACCTTTCACAGGGGTTGCCTAAGACCATCCTGCATATCAGATATTTACTTTATGATTCATAACAGTAGCAAAATTACAGTTATGAAGTAGCAATGAAAATTATTTTATGGTTGGGGTCACCACAAAATGAGGAACTGTATTAAAGGGTTGTGACATTAGGAAGGTTGAGAACCATTGCCCTAGAATAACTGCGTTTCATAGACATATACAGAACACTCCATCCCAGAGCTAAAGAATATACGTTCTTTTTGTTGGCTCATGGAACATTCTCCAAAGTATCATATCATAGGACACAAATAAAATCTCAAAAAAATCAAAAGAATTGAAATTTTACCTTGTATCTTCTCAGACCACAAGGCAATAAAGGTCGAACTCCAAAAAAACTGTCATCTCTACACGAAGGCAAGAAAATTAAACAACCTTATGCTGAATGATAGGTAGGTAAGGGAATGATAAAAAAGGATTAACTTCCTTCAGCATAACACAATGAAGATACAAGCTACCAAAATCTGTAGAACACTGCTAAAGAAGTCCTAAGAGGGCAATTTATCACATTAGAGCCTACATTTGAAAAACAGAGAGTACATCAATAACCTAATGAATCATCTTAAGGAAATGGAAAAGGAAGAGTAATCCAATCCCAAACCTAGAAAAGAAAAGAAATAACCAAAAGTAAATAGGAAATAAATAAAATTGTAAATAAAACAATCATTTAGAAAATTAATGAAGCAAAATTTAGTTCTTTGAAGAAATAAATAAAATCAATAAACAATTGGCCATATTAACCAGAAATAGATAAGTAAAATCTTTAATAGCCTCAATCACAAATGAAAAGGGGGAAATAACAACTGATAACACAGAGATAAAAGAGACTATTTCTGACTACTCCCCAAAACTTTATGCCCAGAAATTTGACAATGTGGAAGAAATGGACCAATCCCTGGACTCATACCATCTTCCTAGACTTAACCAGGAAGAAATAGATTTCTTGAACAGATCAATATCAAGCACTGAGATTGCAGAAAGAATAAAAAAGCCTCTAAAAAAAAAAAAAAACCCAGGACCAGATGGCTTCACATTAGAATTCTATCACAACTTCCAAGATTATCTTGTACCTATACTGCAGAAACTATTCTAAAACATTGAGAAGGTAAGAACCTTCCTTAACATGTTCTAAGAATCAAACATCACCTTGATTCCAAAGCCAGGAAAGGACCCAACAAAAAATGTTAACTGCCGGCCAATTTCACTAATTAATATAGATGCAAAAATACTTAACAAAATCTTAGCTAATAGACTTTAGCTACTCATTAAAGAATATATACATCACAATTAAGTAGGTTTCATCCAAGTGATGCAGGGCTGGTTTAACATATGCAAATTCATAAATGTAATACAGCATATCGATAGAAGCAAAAACAAAAACCATATATGATCCTCTCAATAGATATAGAAAAAGCATCTGACAAGTTTAGCATCCTTTTCTAACAAGAATACTTAAGAAAATACTCATTAATGGCACATTTCTTAAGCTGATTGATGCCATCTATGACAAACCCACAGCTAACATCATACTGAATGGTGTAAAACTGAGAGCTTTTGTACTTAGAACTAGGATCAGATAAGGGTTTCTACTATTGCCACTATTATTCAACATAATTCTGGAAGTTCTAGCCAATGCAATAGGCAAGAGAATGATATAAAGGGCATCCAAATGGGGGCAGAGGAGGTCAAACTCTCCTTCTTTGCTGATGATATGATCATATACTTAGAAAACCCCAGAGATTCAACACAAAACTCCTAGAAGTCATCAGGAAATACAGTAACATCTCAGAGTATAAAATCAATGTCCACAAATCAGTAGCCTTTGTATATGCCAATAATAGCCAAGTTGAGAAGCAAATCAAGGACACAATTCCCCTCACAGTAGCCTTAAAGAAAATGAAATACTTAGGAATATACCTAACAAAAGAAATAGCAGGAGACACTAACAAACGGAAGAACATACCATGCTCTTGGCTGAGAAAAATCAATATTGTTAAAATGTTTATTCTACCCAAAGCAATCTACAGATTCAATGAATTCCCCATTAAAGTACTAACATCATGTTTTGAAGACCTTGAAAAAATAGTACTTTGTTTTGTATGGAACCAGCAAAAACTTCATAAAAACAAAGTCTGAGGCATTACCCTACCAGACTTCAGGATATATTACAAGTCCACAATAATCAAAACAGGTTGGTATTGGCACAAAAATAGAGACATAGACATATGGAACAGAATAGAAACCAAGAGATGAAACCAGTCTCTACTTGCCATCTGATCTTTGATAAACCAAAAAAAAGCATACAGTGGGGAAAAGAATCCCTATTCAACAAATGGTTCTGAGACAACTAGATAATCACATGTAAAAGACTGAAACTGGACCCACACTTTTCACCCCTTACAAATATTGATTCAAGATGCATAAAAGACTTAAACCCAAGACACAAAATGATAAAAATCTTGAAAGACAGCGTGGGGAAAACCCGTGACAATGTTGGACTAGGGAAAAGTATAATGACAAAGACTTTAGTGGCCATCGCAACAACAAAAATTAACAAATGGGACTTAATTAAGCCTAAAACTTACTGTACAGCTAAGGACACAAGTAAAGCAAAAACACAACCTTCAGAATGGGAAAAGATATTTGCAGGGTATCAGTCTGACAAAGGGTTGATAACTAGAATCTACAGATAACTCAAATTAATCAACAGAAAAAGAACAAATAATCCCATCTACCTCTGGGCAAAAGATATGAACAGATGAATGGCTAACATTCATTTAGCATTTGAAAAAATGCTCATCATCCCTGGTCATCAGAGAAATGTAAATCGAAAACACTCTGAGATCTCACCTAACCCCAATGAGAATGGCCCACATCACAAAGTCTCAAAGTTGCAGATGCTGGTGTGGATGGGGAGAGAAGGCAACACTTTTACATTGCTGGTGGGAGTCAAACTAATACAACCTGTTTGAAGGAAGTATAAAGAATCCTCAAAGAACTCAAATTAGATCTCCCATTTGATCTTGCAATCCCATTCCTTGGCATCTACCCAGAAGAAAAAAACTAACTTTATTGTAAGGACATTTGCACTACACTGTTTATTGCAGCTCAATTTATAATTGCCAAACCATGGAAACAACATAAATGCCTACCAACACAGGAATGGATTAACAAGCTGTAGTGTATTATAGCATGGAATACTATTCAGCCATTAAAAAGATGGAGACTTTACATCTTTTGTGTTAAGTTTGAGTTGGAACACATTCTTCTTAGTAAAGCATCAGAAGAATGAAGAAGCAAGAATCTAATTACTCAATTTTTTTTTTTGTTTTAGACAGTCTCAAGCTGTTCTCCTGGGTACAGTGCCATGGCATCACAGCTCACAGAAATCTCAAACTCTTGAGCCATTCTTCTGCCTCAGCCTCCCTAGTAGCTGGGACTACAGGCGCCCGTGACAATGCCCGGCTATTTTTTTTTTTTTTTTGGTGCAGTTGTCATTGTTGTTTTAGTACCCCAGATGGTTGAAACCCACCAGCCTCTGTGTATGTGGCCGGCGCCCTACCCACTGAGTTATGGGATGCCCAATGTACTCAATTCTAACACAAAGGCAGAGTAGATGATGTAATACAAGGTGGAGGGTAAGGGAATTAGGGAATGGGGAGAGCGGGGGTCGGAGGGGGGTCATGGTGTATGGTACACCTCTTGAGGGCAAGACACATTTATAAGAAGGACTTTGCCTGACAAACACAATCAGTGCAACCTAATTCTTTGTGTCATTAATGAATTCCAAACAATAAACAAAAAAAAGTATCTCCTGAACCCAAGAGTTCCAGGTAGTTGAGGTTGCTTTGAGCAATGATGATGCCATAGCACTCTGCTTTGGGTGACAGAGTGAAATTCTGTTTTTTAAAAAAGAAAGAATGAAAGGAAGGAAGGAAGAAAATGAAAAGAAAAATAAGAAAAATGAGTAGCAGCAAGAATGAAGATGTCTAATCACAGAACAAAGACTTTTTAAAAAAAGTTTAGAGTAGGTGGCAGGACAGAATATGCATATTATAAGAGCTAATTACCTAGGAAAAATACAATTAATATAAATGAGTGGAGGAAGATGGGAAAGAAGATAAAAGTTAAAATAAAGCTAGAAGATGGCCTTGCCAGTAGTAACTGCAACTCAAAAGATAATATCTAAAGTGACAAGTAAATCAAAAGAAGAATAGGCATCCTTTAACAAGACAAAGGTAAATATTAAGAAAGTTGATAATATTAATATTGACTAAAAGTGGATAAGAAGAGAAGGTATACAAACTATAATAACTTAGTAGAGACTTTGAGAACTATTAAGAAGTCAGAATTACCAAGAATTGTATCAAAACACACCAATAGACTTTAATTTACTTCTTTCCATCCAAGACATCAATATTAAAAATCTAAAGAACACAATTGAAAAAGCATATTATTAATATACAGGGTGTCCATAAAGTTTGAGCGCAACTTAAAGTAATTTTACATTGTAAATTGCACGCGAACTTTATGGACACATTGCCTCTTAAAATTAGTGCCTCAAAAATAAAAAATAAAATTTACCCTTATTTTTTCAAGTTATATTCAAGAAAACTGATGAGACAAAGAGAAAAATTTCAATGAAGTTTCTAAAGTGAAAACAACACAGACCATACTTTCTAATTTCAATATAATAATTCTGGACAGTAAGAAGCAGCTAACAAATTCCTCTTTAAATTACCAATACATTAAAAATATAACACACTGTTATCAAATAGAATTTATTCAAAAAAGGCAAGGATGTTTAATTCTCAATTTATAGTATGTTAAGAGATCTAAGGAGAAATATTATTTGATAACATCCAGTTAAACATTTGAACAAATTAAAAATCTGTTCATAAAAAAATACTAAATAAAAGATGATCTAATGGATAATAATTTAATGTAAATATATGTATAACCATAATTATAAGTGGACGTATATTTCAGCTTAAAAGCATAATGTCTTAAAGTGACACACTAAAGGAAATGCACCAAATTTAGGGCAAAGCAAACACTACTCCCACCAGACCCATTTTTACTTAACATTATACTAGCCAACACCAATGAGAAAAAGAAATTATAAATCTAAAAATTGGAAATGAGGACACAGATGATTTTGCAAATGATGTAATTATATTCCTATGAAACCCAAGCAACTAATAAAAACTTGGAGAATTGATACTCTACCATATTACTTGGAGAATTCAGTAATATGGTAGGGTATCAAAATGTAAATCAGGAATCAAAATAATCCACATACACAGAAAATAATCTAAAGGATAGAATAGAGGGAAATGCACAGCTGTAACAACAGCAAATAAAAAGATAAAATTTTTCTGGAAAAACAAGAAGTTTTTAATGTCTTATTCAAAGAAAACTTTAGAAGGTTCTGCTGAAGGTCTAAAAAGAAGAAAAGAATAAATTAAAAGATATGCCTTCTCTTAAATAAAAATCAACATCAGAAGGTTGTCAATTCCCACCTCCATGATATTCTTAAAAAATGAGAGTTCTAGGAAAAACACTCATGGTCTAGGCTACTATACTTCCTGTTCTTTCCCGTAAGTCAGTTTCAAACTGCATGTCAAGACCCATGTGGGTTATAAAATAATTTAAAGGGCTGCAATTGACACTTCTTTATAAAGTAATTTAAAGGGCTGCAATCACCACTTCTTAAAAGTAAAAAGAATAAAATAGAACAGAATTTTAAAAACAGAGCATATCACGTGTAGTGAGAATAAATAGCTCTTTGTTGTTCACATTTTTTTGATGATAGTATCTTAATTTTATTGTGTGTTTTTGTTTGTACATTGGACTAGCAAGCTAATTTTAAAGTGCGTACGTAAAGCTAAGTAAGCAAGAATAGCCAGAAAAATCTCCTATAAAGAAAAGCAATCAAGAACATCTTTGCTGATAGATTTTACTGATGCTCCCCGACTTACAATGTGACTGTGTCTCCATTAGTTCATTATAAGTTGAACTTTATATCTTAAGTATAAAACCTTCACTGAAGCCATCATAAAGTTGAAAAATTGCAAGTTGAATTATAATAAGTCAGGGACCATATGTATATATCTTCTATATTTAAATGGCTTGATATTAGTACATAAAGAGACAGATGGACCAATGGTATAGGATAGAAAGTCAAGCAATAGAGCCCAATATGTTAGGAAGTTTACTATCTGATGAAGAGAATATTTCAAATCTGTGGAGAAAAGATGAAATTGTACTGATGGGTTCTGGTACCACTGGTTGGCTACTTAAAACAGAAGGCTCGGTACCTACTTCATACTTAAGTTGGGAAAACACTAAATAGATTAAAGATTTAAAGGCAAACATCAAAATGTAACCATAAAAGAATCAGGAGTAAACATATGAGAATTATTTCCTTAGAGTAGGAAAGTTCTTTCTCTGACTCAAATTCAGAAACCATTAAAGTGGTGATAGATTAATGCCCCCTACATATAATTATAGACCTTTGCCTTGGGGTAAAATCTCAAGTGAAGTCAAACAGCCAAAAAACAAAACAAAACAAAAAGGCAAACAACAAAAACAAGTATTTTGCACTTTATACCCCAAAGTCTAGTCTCCTATGCATAAAAGCAGCTTCCAGAATTAGTGAGAAATGGCTAAAATGAAACAAAATAAAAATGCAAGAAAAGAAACATTGTCATGAGGATGAATAAATACTTTATTGAGTGGCAATATTAATGATCTAAACAGAAGAAAAGATGCTTAAGATTCATTGTATCTTTCTTTGCATTTGTAACTGATTTATTGATACATAATTCATATATCACACAAGTCAACATTTAAATAATACAATTCAATTTTTTTGCATATTCACAGATATGTATGACCATCACCACAGTCGATTTTAGAATATTTTCATCACCACAAAAAGCAAACTTGTTCTGCATTTAGTAAATTTTGCCTGTACCCTTCTAAGATGCACCATAGGTGTGACCCCACCAATTACCCTCCCTCCACCCCAACCTCCAAATGTCTTCATACAATAACTAAGAAAATGCCATGAAGGCTATGTTAAACAGTTGATGAAAACATTTCAGATTATATATGAAACCAGCACATTGTATCCCTTGATTGCACTAATGTACGCAGCTATGATTTAATAAAAAAAAAAAAAAAAAAAAGCAAACCTGTATTCTTTGGTTATTACACTCTCAGCCTTTATCCACCACCACTCACCTCCGCAGGCCTAAGCAACCACTAATATACTTTCTTTTTTTTTTTTTTTTGAGACAGAGCCTCAAGCTGTCACCCTGGACAGAGTGCCAGTGGCATCACAACTCACAGCAACCTCCAATTCCTGGGCTCAAGCGAGTCTCCTGCCTCCACCTCCCAAGTAGCTGGGACTACAGGTGCCCACCACAATGCCCGGCCATTTTTTGGTTGCAGCCATCATTGTTGTTTGGTGGGCCCAGGCTGGATTCGAACCCCCCAGCTCAGGTGTACATGGTTGGCGCCTTAGCCCATTGAGCCACAGGCACCGAACCTACTTTCTAACTATAAATTTAGCCATTCTGCACTTTCACATGAACGAAATCATATAATATGTGAGGTCTCCATATAGTTGATCTTTTGTGACTGGCTTCTTTCATTTAGCATAGTATTTTCAAGGTTTATCTATGGAGAAGCACATTGTCAATAATCCAGTTTAATGTCAAAGTAATATGGCATGATATGAATGTGTCACAATTTGTTTATTGATTTTCCATTGATGGACATTGGGTTGTTTACCCCTTTTGGCCATGATAAACAATGGTGCTACAAACATTTATATTCATAAGTTTGATTCCAGCTAGCCTTCTGAATATAAATACATCTGAACATATGAACACATTTTTTAAGTTGGGTTTTTTTTTTTTTTTTTTTTTGTAGAGACAGAGTCTCACTTTATCGCCCTGGGTAGAGTGCCGTGGCATCACACTGCTCACAGCAACCTCCAGCTCTTGGGCTTAAGCGATTCTCTTGCCTCAGCCTCCCTAGTAGCTGG
>CAUYON010036007.1:0-21491 GCA_963573935.1 Arctocebus calabarensis
TGGGGTCTTGGGGTCTTGGTGTGTGCCACACCTTTTGGGGGCAAAACACGATTGTAAGAGGGACTTTACCCAACAAATGCAACCAGTGTAACATGGTTTCTTGTACCCTCAATGAATCCCCAACAATAAAAAAAAAAAAGATATTTAGCTGAAATCCACTAACCTGTTTACATTCATCTTTCAATATTTAATTCCTTAATGCTTCCATTAACATTCTTTCATAAACATATGCATGTGTGCCTGCAAACACACACACACTCACACACACTCCACCAAATTCTTTGTATTAGCAAGGAGACGGTCCCTTTCTGTGGCTTACAGGCTATCTTCTCTAACTATAACATCTGTTCCCATATGCCCAGCAAATGCACAGATATTACACAAATTGCCATCTTTTGTTAAGGGTTATTCTTTTTTCTTTTTTTTCCCAATGACTTCTCCCCTGAGTTCTTTGGCAGATCTGGGCATGTCTCTTGCTGTGTCCTAGGTGCAGATCTGCTCAATGGCACCTTTCTTATCACACTGCCAGTTTTGCTGGGACATGTGCTCTTCACTCTGCTGTAGGCTGCTACAGGGATCATGGATTTTCTTCTCTTCTTCCTCTGCTTTGGTCAGAAAAACAATCAGGCAAGAAGAAGACTGGTAGAGTCATTTGCAGTATTTTAGAGATGGCAACTTTTGCTCATAGCAAAGGGGGAACAACTCTGATTAGGAAGTCAAAAAGTGATTTGTCCCACATGCTGTCTTCCATAGCACAAGAAAGGTGCTTATGCATAAAAGGAATTAAATCATACAGTGAGAAGAAAGTTGGAAGGGATGGGCTTTCTTTAACACAAAGACAAGGATTGTGGTGGTCACAGTGCTGGATGTGGTTGCTGTGAATAGGGATGTGCTGATAAATCCATCTTGTAGAACCATGTTAAACCCAATAAACCATTTATTCTGTAAGGTACAGAGATCAAGGAAAGAGAAAGAAGGGGTCAAGTACATTTTGAGAAAGGGCATCATTTTGGAAACTCTAAGGGAACATGAAAACTTAATTAATTAGTTAATTACCAGATATTTTTAGAAGCCTGTAATGTTCTAGGGCATTGTCAAATACAGTGGGGTTAGAATGTGGGCAAAACTAATAGGCAAACCTGAACCAAAACCCAACTAACCAAAAATCAAAGCAAAAAAAGCATCAAACCATTCTAGTAAGGAAAGACTAAAGTCTCTTAAAAAGCATCTCTAACCTTAAAACATACCTTTGATAAATGTTAGAAAAAGGAGTTCTGTAGCATTGGGAAGACACAGGCAATGAGGACTCTGTCTATAGCTGGGTTAACATGAACCTACATTACAAACACCGATTCCCATGTAAACAAAAGAGAGAGAGAGAGAAAGAGAGAGAGAAGTGGGAAAGACTGACTATATTACATTTCTTGTAGGTTCAGCATGTAATTTCCATCAGGCCCTTTTCCCCGGGGTTATAGAACCAGGGGAGTTTATTTCATGGCCAGTGTTGCCAGGAGTTACAAGTGATTGTTTAGGAGAGAAAATATTTTAGAGATCATTTATTGTGTATCAGCTACAGTGGGTCCCACAGTAACACTAATCATGGAAATAAATACCTTCAGAACAAAAAGTGATTGAAGACAATGAAGGGAGAGCTGCTTAAATCAAAGCCTTATAGCTTTAGCAAGAGAAGCACACCGCACCATTGGAAACTGGTCACATCTTGTGTAACCCAGCTGATCAAAGTATGTTATTATTAATTCTAACACTAATGACACAGTGATATTGATTATCAGTGCATACTTACAAAGTTATTTTTTGTATAAGTTATTTTTAGGGAAAACACAATGAGAAGATAGGTGGCTTATGGCATTGTGAGACTGACATCATTAGGTATGAGTTTGGAATTTTGTTTGGAAACTACAAATGAATACGTAGATACGAGCAGATTATGGAAGCATGGAAGTCAAAGAGGTGGAAAGTAGATGCTGTGACAAATTATACAACATCTAACATTTGTTGAAAAGTCATTATGTGTAAATTAGTTTGACAATTTCTTTGTTTATTCAATTTATATTTTATTTTCATTTCTTGTAAAGGTACTTCCCACTCCAATGATGCATCTAAAAATGCTCACAAGATCTCAAATTAGACCTCTCCTTTAATCTGTAGTCCCATTACTGGGCCTCTGCCCAGAAGAAAAAAAAATCATTTTATCATAAGGACTTTTGCACTAGACTGTTTATTGCAGCTCAATTGACAATTGCCAAAATGTGGAAACAACCGGAATGCCCATCAACCCAGGAATAGATTAACAAGGTATGGTGTATGTACATCATGGAATACTATTCAGCCACTGAAAAAGCTGGAGATTTTACCTGTTTTATATTAACCTGAATAGAGTTGGAATACATTCTTCTAGTAAAATATCATAAGAAAGGAGGAGCAAGAATCCAATGCACTCAATTCTAATATGAAGCCAGTAGATGATCTAATACATGCCCTCATAAGAGAAAAATTCAAATCAGTTCAGGGTGGAGGGCAGGAGAATGAGGGATAGGGAGAGGGAAGGAGGAAAAAAGGAGGGGTTATGCTGTACGGCACATCTCTTGGGAGCAGGACACTATTATAAGAGGGACTTTACCTAACAAATGCAATCAGTGCAACCTAATTCTTTGTAACCTCAATGAACCCCAAACAATTAAAAAAAAGAAAAGAATGCACACAAATGCTATCCTTGTACATTTCATCTTCTATTTGGTAATCATGAAGGATGCAAAGTGTGATATTTCACGGAGGCAGTCTCACCTAGTTTTGAAACATGTTTTTCTCATACCACTTAAAATTAACTTGTAGAGTAAAATAGGAATATTTTAGCTAAAAAAATCACTAAAATGAAATTAAAATATTCCAAACAAACATAACCCCTTCTTAAAGTATATTAATAGGGTCCAGAAAGGTGGATTTCAATAAATGGGAGAAGGGGGAAACATTTACATGTAATAGTGGAAAATGGAAAGAATCTATCTGTATTCGTCAACATGAGGAGGGATACTTAATTCAGACACCTCAAATGGTCCTTAGCGGAAAGAATCAGCAGCATGATCCCTCAAGATTGCAAGCATTCATGAGATCTAGCATAGTTAGAGATAAAAGAATTCTCACTGCTTTACTTTGTATTGGAACAGCCATTATTTTCTATGAAGAAACAATTTCTTAGTTGGATGAATGCTGGGTTAATCAAACACAGAAATCTTCAGTTCACTGTGGCTATGAAAGGAAAATTAGTGAACACGATCTTTAATTTCCATTCTCTCTTCAGGATGAAATGTGGAATCAGTATTTTCCTTCCATTTGAAGTCAGTTGTGACATAATATCCTTGTTCTCTCCACCTCGACTTAAAAAAAAAAAAAAAGCTCTATTCTTGTTAATGTGCTTCTCAGCCAGGAAAAATGACATTAGGAAAACCACACCGTACAGGTTATGTAAAGGGCAGAAATGAAAGTTTGAAAGTAAAATATCCTTTATGAAAAAAATTATTTCATGTCTTCTTGATGATGAAAATGCCACATAGTTTTTTGATTTAATTTTACTCTTCATCACCTTTTAGGGGAGTTGGTAACATTGATTTCCTTGATGGAGATATATAACTACAAATTATTATTACCCAGATTTAGGAAATTTGTTCCCTATATTATAAGTGGATTTTTAGATATGAAAAAGAGAAATAGATAAAGTTTCTCCCTCCCTCCCTCCCTTCCTTCCTTTTGTCAGTAAATATTTATTTACCTTCCTTCTCAATTGAAAAAGTACTTTAGCACATTTACATTCATTTTCCATCTATGATGTCTAAAATGTGTCTGTATATAGCCTAAGAGGTATCAGGTATCATCTAATTTATCTCTCCACATAATTAAACAGCAGTTCAGGAGGAATCGAATCTGTGTTCTTCTTCAATTTTTATCTACTCTGACATGTGGGGGAAAAAAAGAAAAGAAAAGAAAGAAAGAAAAATCTAAAAACCAGTTCAAAGGACATTTATAGCTAAACCATTTGGTCCTAGTTATCATGATGCTTATTAAATTGAACCTTTGTTCCCAAGTTACTGTTCAGTATTTTAAAATCCATATTTGAGATAAAGACATATTCCTACTGATTTGTTTAGTCTGGTAATTATTATCAACCTTTAGCCTGGATGAGCCAGTTTTCCATGATTGGCGGTCTTACTATCGAGCACACTGTTATTAAGCAGACATGTTCTCATAGGAAATGGTAGGGCAAGTTACCCTGAGGTTTTGAATTTGGATGTTTGTTGAATAGATTAGTCATGTAACTGGATTTGGGGTTGCTTGGCACAGTCCAGAGTTTCTTCTGGACCTTTTGGAGCAGATAATGGAGAGGGTTCCTGAGAAGAGAAATGTTGCCACTGGGAACATCCCAGAAGCTGTCTTCTTTATTTGAAGAGGGCAAGGACTTGTGGAATAAGCTTTCAGGTTTCTTTATAAGTTGGCTTCTCTATTCTAGCTTTTTGTGTATCCAGTCACTTTTCTTCAAATCCTAATATCTTTGATAAAGTCTGTGGTTCCCAACCCTCAGTGCCTTAGTTCAATCAAGTGGCTGCAAATGACAACTGTGGGTAAGGTATTCCTCTATTAATGAAGAAAATAGATTTTCATGACCTTAGCTAGCTTACTGTTGAGAGAGGGTGAAGGGAGAAAAAGCACATTCAAAACCACTATAAAAATAGATCTAGATCTACCAAGTACCCATGCTAAGAGCAACCTGAGGAGGAATTTTATGGAGGAATTGATAATGGAGAAGGGTTTGACAAAGACCAGGTAGGAAGCCTTGGAGGCAGAGCAAACATTTGGTTTTAGTTCTCTACCAATTCACTCTCAGTTACATTTCTAGTGTTTGTGTTTAATATTTAACCAATCATTTAGTTAAACAAATAGTGGAAATGTGTATACAAAAAATAGATTAATTACCATTTAGTTATAGTGGAAAGGAGCCCATCTCTCAAGAAGCTTGCAGTGCAACAGGGGAAAAAAACCCTGTCTTTTTTTTGGTGTATAGAGGCAGGTCTCACCGTATTGCCCTTAGTAAAGTGCGATGGCATCACCGCTCACAGCCACCTCCAAATCCTGGATTTAAGCAATTCTCTTGCCTCAATCTCCTGAGTAGCTGGGACTACAGGCACCCACCACAATGCCCGGCCGCCCTTTTCTTTTGGTTGCAGCCATCATTGTTGCTTTTTGTTGCAGTTTGGCCAGGGTGGATTTGAATCTGCCACCCTCAATATAAGGGGCCGGTGCCCTACCCCCTTAGCCACAGGTGCCACCTGACTAGGTGACCCCTGTTTTAATGAGAAATTCTCAGAGAGATCCTCACTGTGAACTGAGATATTATTTCCAATAAGGAAAGCATTTGATTTGAGATTCGTAGAAATGGACAAGCCAAGAAATTAGTTATAAATGAAAGACCAGAGAATTCATGAGAAAGGGAGCGGGTGACTGTCTGTCTGGCTTGCTTTATTCATGTTTTCATTGAACAAAGAAGTTGTGATTGTTTGTGATGGGTCAGAAATTATGCTGGGCATTGGAGGCAGAGGGAAGACAAATGATGACTGCCTTTTAAAGTATCAACTCTTGGGCGGCACCTGTGGCTCATTGAGTAGGGCACCGGTCCCATATACTGAAGGTGGTGGGTTCAAACCTGGCCCCGGCTGAACTGCAAAAACAGAAAAATAGCCAGGCATTATGGCGGGCGCCTGTAGTCCCAGCTATGCGGGAGGCTGAGACCAGAGAATTGCCTAAACCCAGGAGTTTGAGTTTGCTGTGAGCTATGTGATGCCATGGCACTCCACCGAGGGTGATAAAGTGAGACTGTCTCTACAAAAAGATAAAGTATCAACTCTTAAAATACAGCAAGAGGAACATTTGCCTTAAAATGGGAAGATAGGAAATATATATTAAGACAGAGTCAAGAAGGAGTGGCAGATACTGAAATGTTTCACTGTTAGGAAGGCCATCCTAGCAGGAAGGAAGAACGTGCAAAAAGTCTATGCAATGTGAGAGAACATGGATCAACCAGCAGAGTTGTATTTATTCTGGGATGGCATGTTGGCCAGATGGTTCAGAGTAGCCAGTGAGTGCGAGAAGGCTGTCAAATGTGAGGAGAGAAGAGATGGTGGGAATAGTGAGTGAAAGATTCATGTGAGGATGTGCCACTCTTGCTGGGAATGAACCACACAAGGGTTTAGCAAGCAAGGAGCAGAGAAGCAACAGTTGATAAGGTGTAGTTAGGGTTTGGGGGTAGCTACGTTCCGAGGTTGAAATTATATAGATCAAAGATCTGAGGGGCAGACATTTAGAGTTGAGTAAGATACATACATATTTCTGGGAAAAGAAAACCAGGAAAGATAAGTAAGAATGGTTAGCATACAGAAAAAGCCCAAGGCAAAAAATTAAGACTTCAAAAGCCAAGGTTAAAAAAAAAATAATAATATTGAGAGAAAATGTAAAATACACTAAAGAACATCTTATAGAATAAAACACAGTAGATCACCTGTTTTGACAATAATATAGTCATTGGTGACCCCTGCAACCATGCACTTGCTGATCTTTGGCACATTTTGAAAATGGAAAGCAAATGACGGGGCTTAAGGGAAAAGTAGGTGGAGAGGAAATGCATGCAATGGGCACAGAAAATTCATTTGAGAAATCTGGCAGAGCTCATACCTAGCAGTGAATGGACAGAAAGAGAGAACAGAGTTGACAGCTAAATGAGGAAGCACGTTGTCATGTACTCTCATACATAATCCATGTGTTCAGTCCCAATTGCCTAAAACGACAAATTGTGTATTTGTCATTTCCTCTTCTGCACTCTGTTCAACTCCCCAAATTGTTTTCGCTTTCTCTCTTTTTTAATCCAAAGTATATTATTCCTTCAATTTAAGATCATGTTGTGCACATCGTAAGCATCCAACATATTTAACTGTCTTAGAAGTTTCCTTTCTACTTCAATGTGTTTGGAGATAACTGCTAACATAAGTCAGTTCCAACAGAAAAAAGAGTAAAAAGGATGAATGTCATCTGGTGTCTATGGGAGACACTCAAGTAAAAATTGATCTGAGGCCAATTCATCCACTGAACTAGGGATCAAAGGGAATCAACTGATCCTCCCCTCCACCCATCTGAAGGGACTGAAATTCACATTCCAAGTCACAGAGCTGGCTTGGAATGACAGTCTGAAGATTAATATATGCAAATACCTGGCATTCTTCCCTCTTTTCCTTCTGAAGACAACTCTACAACTATAAAATTATAACCTTTTCAATAGAGAAAACAACTATTAATTTTGCATTTTATTATGTAACAGACCTTGAGCTAGGAGCTGTCATGTATATTATCTCCTTTCCTTCTCCATCAGCCCTGAGAGAGAAGGGGAATATTGACATGAATTCAAAGGTGAGTAAAGCTGAAGCACAGGGATACCCAGAAACAAGTCTGAAGTGATCTTTAAGACACTTTGCTTCAAGAGTAGAGTGGTATTAGACAGAGGCTGGGGTGTGGGAGAAATGGAGAAATGTTGATCAAAGAATACAAAGTCTCCAATATAAGGTGAATATGCTTTGAGGATCTAATGTACAGCATGGTGGCTATAGTTAATATTAATAAGACTGTATTATTTACTTAGAATTTGCTAAGAGAGCAGATTACAAATGTTCTCAACTCTCTCTCTCACACACACATACCCATAAATGATAACTATGAGATGGATGTGTGAATTATTTTGACTATGGTAATCAGTAATCAATGCAGACATGTACCAAATCATTACAGTATTCACCTTGAATACATACTGTTAGTTCTCAAATATTTAAGAGACATAATGCATACATTTTGATGCTGTTGTTAAACTATAAAACCATTTTGTCCCACAGTTTATAAAAGGAGTAACTAAAAACTTGATTTTTCCAAAAAGACTAATTTCTATAATCACTTGAAGAGCTTAAAAGAAGAAGAAAAAAAGAAAATACTCGGGTATTGGCTCGGCGCCTGTGGCTCAACGCGCTAAGGCACCAGCCATGTACACCTGAGCTGGCGGGTTCGAATCCAGCCCGGGCCTGCCAAACAACAATGATGGCTGCAACCAAAAAATGGCCGGGCATTGTGGCGGGCGCCTGTAGTCCCAGCTACTTGGGAGGCAGAGGCAAGAGACTCGCTTGAGCCCAGGGATTGGCGGTTGCTGTGAGCTGTGATGCCATGGCACTCTATCCAAGGTGACAGCTTGAGGCTCTGTCTCAAAAAAAAAAACTAAAAAAAAATACTCGGGTATTTGTGATATTTGTGAGACAGCATGTCATGGAAAATATTAGACATACCAACATTAAAAACAATAGACATAAGAAGGATGATGCTGCTGAGTTTCAATCTATCACATAGTATTTCAACTTTGTAATAAACTGATGTTTTCCCACATGTGTTCCCATTCATTTGTATGGAACTGAGTGCTGGACAATCCAGAATCTTGCTGAAGTGTTTTTAATAAAGGGTGTCTGGTTTGGAAAATGCACAGAACTATGTCTGCTAGAAAAGGTTGAACATAACAAAGTCTGCCTCTTCCTTTTACAATTGGCCAGCTCTGACCACGTACAAATATCAGAAGACAATTGAAAATGGAAAATGAGAGCTACATATTATAGTAAGATTTGACTTTGTGGGTTTGGAATAAGACTGGAGAGTCCCCAGTTCTGGAACACAGATGTCAAGCAGAACTGGCCAGGTCTGGAAATTTTCAGAGATTTCTGTCTGATTTGCTGGGGCCTGGCTGGCTGGCTTTGAGGAAACTATGTTCTGGGTACTCCCTGGTCCCATAGCCAGCTGGAAGATGAGCTGATTGTTTCTACATTTGGAGGACCAAGAGTCTTAGAAGCCAAGGTCAGCAACCTCAGGGGCAAGGAAGAAGATGATAAATTAGCTGATGGATTCAAGTCACCAGTAGAGAACTGAGTAGCATAGAAAAGATCTGCTTTCCCCAGTACTGACTTTTCTACCACTGAACTTGCATATTAATGTGCTGGTAACTGAGACTCTGAAAAGAATGAATGGGTTTAACAATTCGTAAGATGAACATGGCGAAGATTCTTTGCTTGACCAAATGCTAGCTGGGCTCCACTGAGCCCTCCTCTTAACAAAGATGCAATCTTGCCCTTCAAAACTACAGCACAGATGATTTGTTTCTGTCCCTCCTCCCAGATCAAAAGACTTAAACACCAGCATAGTTTCTATCATCTCAAGGCTATACCCCTAGGATGATTTGAAGCCCCTCAAAGTGTCTGCCTGAGAAAGCTAAAGCCTGCCAAAGAACTTACATTCATTACAGCCAGCGCCTACCTAATCACAGCCTTTTTTCCTCAGAATCCTGCATTTACTATAAAGTATTTAAGATTGCAAATCCTTCATCCATCCCTGTGAGATGTATACGTATCTTCTGTTACTCCAAATTTCTTTATCAAGGAGCAAAAAGCCATTCCTTCAGAATGTGACTATCGGAAAGGATAGGGACCTGGCCTCCTAGTCTCTATGAGAGAAAAGAACCCCAACTTTTGACAACTGGCGGCTGGCAGACACAGCTGGCTTAACCGGCATTGACCCTAACCAACCCTTTGTAACTTTTCACTTCTGACTCTACTAATGTCCTGCTAGGCCCCTCTTTACTTTCTTATTCTTTCTTAAAAATGCCCAGTCATCTCTGCACAAATTGAAATTGTGTGCAGCTCACACTGGACCCTCTTCTCTTTGGCAATAATTTGTCCTGATAGAAATCTGTCTTTACTATTTTAACATACGTCTTTGATTACCTTTGATGGACGTAAGTATTCATCTTTAAAAAATTAGCTTTAAAATGGTCAAATACCAAAGCATTAACACTATCATTCTTTAAAGAACGTGAATATAGAGGGAGTTCTTTCAGTTACCTATAATAAGCAGTCTCCAAGATGATCTCTAATATTCCCCACCTTTTGGTATTTGTACCTTTGTTAAATCCCCACTCACTGAATATGGTTTGGAATATATTACCTCACTACTAATAAATACAGTTGACCTCTGAACAATGCAGAGTTTGGGCACTGATCCCTCAGAGTTGAAAATCAGAGTGCAAATTTTGACTCCTCCCAGATTTAACTATTAATAGCTTACCATTGACCATAAGAATTGAGTCAATTAACAAATATTTTGTTGCTATATGTATCATATACTATATTCTTACAATAGAATAAGCTATAGATAAGAAAGTGTTATTAAGAAAATCATAAGGAAGAGAGAGCATATTTACTATTCATTAGGGAGAAATGAATCATCGTAAATATTCCTATTGCCTTAACATTGAGGAGGCTGAAGTAGAGGAAGAGTCACCTAGAACAGTGACCCTCCTCTACCCAAGTGGGTTAGCCAAGTTTAGTGTAAAATATTTCTATTCTTGCATGGAGATCTTGTATTAATTCTTACATTGTTTCTATAGGCTATTAACCTGCCTAAAGATGATGCATAGAATATATAATGGGTTTTGTTCATAATGGGGTTTGTTCAATATATCACAATGAGTAGAAGTTCTATAGATGACTGCGGCAGTGGTAGCAAAAACGGAAGTTTCTAGTTTTATTCTTCTGGAAAGTTTCCATTGTTTTGGATGTGTGCCATGGATATCCATCTTCAAATAAACTTCACAATTTCTAGACACTGGGGTGAGAGCTTACTTTGGGATTCCACTCATCCACACCACATCCATGATCTCTTTAGGAGATCATTTTTATCTAAGTTCTCACTGAATCCTCTTTTAAATGTTTTGGTGGTTATATTAATTTTTAAAATTTCACCTGAGATGTCAAGTACTCATAGGAACTACTGCTTCTGTGTGGATTTTCAATTACATTTAATCTATATATAAATTGTCTGATTGCCAAGCCAGCTGGGTTTGCTGTGGCTGAGAGTATTTTCATGTGTTGAGGATTACCCTATGTTTGCCTTACCTCACCCATTTGATCCCACCTAAGCACAGAGTGGATACTTTTTTCAACTTAATTTCCTTTAGCCTGAAGCAAAATATCTAAAACAAGAATACATTATCCTTGTGATCCCTTTTCATGCAATTAAGTCATTTTGTCTAGAGGTTGGAATATTAATTTTAGTGGCAACAATCTCAATAGCCCCCAAATTGGAAGGCTATTTCTTTTTTGTATTTGTATAAATTTCAGTGGTACAAATGAAGTTTTGTTTTTGTTACATGAATATATTGTTTACTGGTGAAGTCTGGGCTTTTGGTACAATCATCACCCAAATAATGTATATTGTATCCATTAAGTAATTTCTCATTCTTCACACCCTCCACGCTTTTAATGCCCACTGATTAGTATTTCACACTTAATGTCTATGTATACCAATTATTTAGCTCCCACTTAAAAGTGAGAACATTAGCACTTGACTTTCTGTGTCTGAGTTGTTTCACTTAAGGCAATGGCCTCCAGCTCCATCCAGGATGCTGCAAAAGATTTTATGATTTTATTCTCTTTTACAGTTGAATAGTACTTGTGCACCACATTTTCTTTATCCACTCATCAGTTGAAGAACACTTAGGTTGATTCCCCATCTTTGCTATCATGATTATATTGTGATGAGTACAGGTAAAGTTTTGATATAACGATTTCTCCTTTGGGTAGATACCCAGTAGTGGCATTGCTGAAATCAAAAAGTAGTTATATGTTTAGTTGTTTGAGAAATAGCCATAATGTTTTCCATAAAGGTTGTATTAATTTACATTTTCCACCAACGTTTTATAAGCATTTTCTTTACTCTGCATCCTTAACATCTGTTGTTTTTTGACTCTTTAATAATATCCATTCTGACTGCTGTAATATGATACCTCATTGTGGTTTTAATTTGCATTTCTATGATGACTAGCAAAGTTGAGCATTTTTCATATGTTCCTTGGCAATTTGTATGTCTTTTAAAAAAAGTCTGTACATTTCCTTAGCCCACTTTTTAATGGGGTCATTTGTCTATTTGTCATTTTTGTTGAGTTGTAAATTCTGGATAATGGTCTCCTGCTGGATTTGTAGTTTGCAAATATTTGGGAAAATATTTCTTTAAATCAAATTAAAAGGCCTGTCCACAATTGTGGTGGAAGAAAAATGTCCCTCCCTCACCCCAAAGCTGTCTATGTGGTAATCCCCAACACCTGTGAATATGTCACCTTATACGGTAAAATGTACTTTGCAGATCTGATTAAGTTAAATATCTTAAGATGGGAGTGTTGGGGGTCGGGGTTCCTGGTTCCTCAACCCAGTTGATCCGGTCTGATTACTCTGCTGAGTTAGAAAGTTCAACTGAGGCCCGGCAGTAACTGAAAGCAAAAGTGAGTGGAAACTGAAAATAAAACTGGAGCGGCACAGGCAGTGTGGATAGAGACCATGAGGAACGCACACACGTTTCAGAGTGGCAAAGGGAGACTTTATTTAGGAAGAACAAAGAGAAAGTTCACAGCATTTCCAAAAAGAGTTGCAAGTGGGTACTTCTCATGAAAGAAGGTAAGAGAAAAATACACACACAGGCAGCACAGGGGTCAAACTACTCTCTCCTTTGAAATTGGCTGCAAGTATTTCATTGGCTCCTCTGCCTCTGGGCATTATTGCCCTTTCCTATTGGTCATGGATGGTCTCTCCCCATTGGCCATTGGTTACCTAGGTTACTTTATACCTACTTTCTTGTGCTCCCTGCGGACACTTCCTAGTTCAGCTGGCCAGGTTTTCCTCCCATCCCCAGGGGAAGCCCCTTTCTTAGTGTCCCTTCTCCTGGAAGATCCTTTTGGATTTTTTTACATGGGCTCAAGTGGGTTGTTATAAGAGGAAGGCAGGAGCTCCAGAGTTCCAGAGAGACCGAAAGATGATACGCTGCTGGCTTTGAAAATGGAAGCTCTGCAAGAAATGAGAGTCAAGGTGAACCATTTAAGGAAGACAAGTAACTGTAGCTGAAGAAAGAAAGGAAACAAGTTTTTCTTTAGAAATTTCAAAAGAAACCAGCCTTGCCGACACCTTGTTTATAGTCCAGTGAAACCCATTTTGGACCTCTGACCTCCAGAACTACTAGACGATAAATTTGTGTTGTTTTAAGACACTAAGTTGGAGGTGATTCGTAACAACGGTAGTAAACTGATACAACTGTCTGAATGGGAAAACCCGAGAATGGATTTTCCTTGGTTGAAAATTAAAAGGATTTTCTTTCAACAGAATCTGTCTTTGGTGACATCCTCGGCATTCCTTTCCCTCTTTATCCTCGTTATGCATCATTTTTCTCTTTCTTCCTGAATTAAACTGTAGTAGTTACTTAGGGACAGTTGTTCTCTTTGAATGTTCCATGTTTCCACGTTACCCACAATAGAGTCTAGTATACAGCGAAATCTTGATATAGTCTTATTTTATTTTATCTCATTTGCTTACCACTATTTTCCAAACTGGATATCTTACTAATCATTTTCTTGGAAAATTGATAACTGCAAAATAAACTAGGATTATATCCAACAAATGATTGCACTTTTTTTCTCTTTGTTCCTGCTGTTTCGAAACATTTATTTTAAATTTATTTTGATTTATGTAAGATGGCTCTCATACCAAAGCTATTACAGAATGTAAGAAATACATTTTGAGAGGAAAAATAACATAAAACAGATACTACAACTCTCCTGATATTTAAGAAAGAAAAATAAATTTTTTCAGTCCAAAATTTTTGTGTTCATAAAAAACAGCCTCCTGGCCCTCCGTGCTTGCGTCCACCTTCTAATAGGCCTGAGATTTTTGTACATTTCTCTTCCACAACATCCTTTTTCTATGTATATTTATTGAGACAGGCTGAACAATGATGATATCTAAAGTATATGCAAACATGATACTGTACAAAGATATATCTGAAAAAAGAACTTGTTTTTCACTAATATTTAAACTGCTTCTAAAAATGATGTCATCTTTCAGCACAGTTCTTTCTCCTATTCTCCTTTTCCTCCTCTCCCCCACCAATTTCTCTATCTTCTTTACCTCCTCCTTGGCCTTCTCCTCCTTCTGACAGGATATCACTCTCTTACCCAAGCTGGAGTACAGTGATCCAATTACTGCTCACTGCTACCTTGAACTCCTGGGCTTAAGTGCCTCAGCTTCCTGAGCAGCTGAGACTACAGGTGCATGCCACCAGAATTGGCTAATTGTTCTTATTTTTAGGGTCTTGCTGGTTTCAAATTCCTGGCCTCATGTGATCCTGCCACCTCAGCCTTCAAAGTCCTGAGATTGACACAGATTTTAAGCATACTCACAACAACATAAGTATGTAAGATAATGCTTATGTTAAATAGCTTGAGTTAGCTATTTCACCATATATGCATATATCAAAACATTATGTTGCTCCCCAGAAGGATATATGATTTTTTTTTTTTTTTTTTTTTGGTAGAGACAGAGTCTCACTTTATCGCCCTGGGTAGAGCGCCGTGGCGTCACACTGCTCACAGCAACCTCCAGCTCTTGGGCTCAAGCGATTCTCTTGCCTCAGCCTCCCGAATAGCTGGGACTACAGGCGCCCGCCACAGCGCCCGGCTAATTTTTTTTTTGTTTTGCAGTTCGGCCGAGGCCGGGCTTGAACCCGCCACCTTCAGTATATGGGGCTGGCACCCTACTCGCTGAGCCACAAGAGCCGCCCCGGATATATGATTTTTTACTTATAAATCATAAAAGCAAATTTTAAATGTTAATTATTCAGTCAAATTTTTTTTTTAAAGACTAGCTTTCCAGGTACAGCAATTTACAAGTGTAATCTCAGGGACTTTGAAGGCCAAGGTGGCAGGATCACATGAGGCCAGGAATTTGAAACCAGCAAGACCCTAAAAATAAGAATAAGTAGCCAATTGTGGTGGCATGCACCTGTAGTCTCAGCTACTTAGGAAGCTGAGGCACTTAAGCCCAGGAGTTCAAGGTAGCAGTGAGCTATAATTGGATCACTGTAGGCCAGCTTGGGTAAGAGAGTGAGTCCTGTCAGAATAAGGAGGAGGAGAAGGAGGTAAAAAAAGGTAGAGAAATAGGGGTAGGAGGAAGAGGAGAATGGGAGGAATATCTGTGCTAGAAGATAACAATGTCATTTTTAGAAGCAGTTTAAATCTTAGTGAAAAATAAGTTAAAAAAGAGATCCTCAGACTGACAAAACAGGCTCTTTGTGCAATAAGATACTAAGTTATTAACAGTATCCAAGGCTGGGCAAGGCTAGGCTAAGTCACACCTACAGGCCATTAGTTTGCTTAACAAATCACTGGAGTGCTTTGGGTTTGTCTTTGGGTTATAAACTTCCTTATTTTAGTTAAAACATTCCAAGCTTTAGGACAAAGCTGTATTTCTTGAATCAATTATAAATCAAAGAATCTTTGAACCTTCCTATAACTCCCACCCTTTCAAGATAAGATGTCCGGTCTTTTGGGGTCAAAAAAATAAGTATTTACCAGTATTGTTTTATGATTTTACCTGTAATTTCTGTCACCCTAAAATGTTTAAAACAAAACTGTAACCCAGATGATGGAAGACTTCTGTGGTCTGGCTCCCTAGACCTCAATCGAGGGTCATACATAATTCAACTCTGAGTAAACATCTTTAAATTATTTTAACAGTTTGAGCACTTTTTTGCTAACATAGCTTAATAAGTAAACAACTAGGCTTTTGATGTAACATAGCCTAATAAGTAAACAACCAGGCTTTTGATGTTAAGTCTAAGTGGAATTGGTTTAGATTTTCCTTTATCACTTAAATACACAAACAAGGACTATTAAAAGGCATTTAGAAAAGTATATCATTCTCTATGAAATTCCAAATATTAACTTTTGATTTGAAAATTTGAAAGTCATTTAGAGGTTTCTTTCTTTTACCTAACAAATGCAATCAATGTAAACTGGTTCTTTGTTCCCTCAATAAATTCCAATATTAAATGGGAAAAAAAAGAAAATAAATACAAAGTGTGCCATTTATGATGTAATTTTAATCCATTTGAAATAATTCACATAAATGTTTTACTTTCAATATTAGCTATTTTTCTGAGTTTAGAAAAATATGCAGTCTTCTCCCATTTTGAGTTTAAGCATACATTCAATCATATATCCTAATATGAATATTTATGTGTTTAATATATTAAACTCAACCTACATCTTATAAAAATTTATTTGTAAATTCCATCAAATAAATGAAGTCAAGAAATGTTTATGTAAAAATGGAAAAACAGATGATGAAATAGTCAATTTGCAACCAGTTTTCACCTCTTTTATTTAGATCATTAAATTCTGGAGAATTTTATTAAGGAATACTATTAAACACAAAGGTATTAAGTGAAACATGTCTCTACTCAGACCACAGGATTGATGAAAGGTTTTTGGCTTTGTGGAGGACCCCACAGAAACCCGAATTGTCTGGGACAGTTTTATTTGACTGCTTCAATGTTTTTAACTTTCAAGTACTCAAATTCTAGCTGCAAAGGGAGAAAGAAATTCCTGTACAGATGATGTCTTATAACCCATCACCTACATACCTATAGCATATTCTCAAGCAAATCTTCAAACTTAATAGGATTCTGAGACAATATATCATTATTGTAGATGGGATCATTTATTGCTCATTCTAGAATGTGTATGTGTCTGCTCCTTAGTGGATTGTCAGAAACAAGTAGGGAGCAAAACACTGGAGTAATATTTTAGTTTTGTCTTTAGTACCTGGAAGCTGAGTTCTCTGTAAGAAACAGAAGGGCTCTAAATAAATTCTTATTTTCCATGTTTAGCCGACTGTCCCTCCTGCCCCTTTCAGGACACTTTCAAAAGGTTAAAGTTTTTGTTTTAACTTCCATAATCATTACTACATTTTTATTAAAAGAAACAATAATAAGTTTTAATAATAGGGAAATGCTATGAATAAAAACATTTTTAAGAGATTACTATTATAACAAGATAGGTTTTACAAAATCAATAATAAAGCAAATTGTCTCCAACATTAGTAAGAAAACGGAACTATATTTAAGTTGGATCTAAGTTGGATTTAATTATAATTTTTTTCAAAAAAATATGGTTTTCATTTTGTGTTGAATCTAAGCATGATTTCACATGCATTAAATATTGCCTTTTGGGGACAGTTTTATGATAAAGTTTTATGATAAAAAATTTTATAATAAAGTTTTTTCAACTTCTGTGTTTAATATTTAAGGTGTTATTTCCAAAGGAAAAGGAGAGAGATAAAGTAAATAAACTTTATCGAGGCATAGGGCTTTCATTTCCAAATAAATCTTAAAATTTTTCCTTAGATTTTATAACTTTGATTAACTGTATGTAGAAATAGTATGTAAAGTACTTCATAGTCTATTATTCACAAAGCCTCTTGGAATTGAGAAATGATTTTTATTCATGCAACTAATTCATGGTCCAGTTTTTAAGTCAAAAAAAAATTGTGAGTGAGATAGATGAAGAATGTTTCATCTTTAGCAGATGGCAGAGGGGACAATGAAATAGCAACAAACATCCCTTGTGGTGATGGATTTCAGCCCAGCTTTCTTGAACCATGGATATCAGAGCCCACAGGTCACCTAGGAACCTTAGTGATGGGAAGCTTCACACTGTACCTTCCTCTTTTCTGCAACACTCCATGGCTGGAAGATTCCCATAGCCCAGAGGGTAACCAGCAAGCAGAAGAATTTAGAGTTTACTAAACTGACTTTTACATCTCAAAGAAAATGGCTTCAACCCAAATGGCTAAACATTTTATTTACATTCTGGTTTTAGTACGTCTCTCACATATCAATGCAGTATTTACTCTCACCTCTCTGTTAGGAAAATTTAATTTTCAATGGTTTATTAATTTTGCTTTGTTTCCTACTTTCAGAAAATGGGATGAAGGTGAGTCTCTTGCAAGTGCTGCATAAACTTTCGCATGCCCATGCCTGTGCACATGGCTTTGGGCATTCTTTCTTGGTTATGGCCTGAGGGTTTCATGCTGCTGTCTCCCTTGGCATTATCCCTGTCTTGTTCTTGTATTTCTCAATCTCGAGGGACCCCTCTTTCTTTGTCTTCATTCCTATTTTCCAACTTTAGCCCAATGTCCCTCCTGCCCCTAGATTTTTGCTTTTGGATCCTATCATTCTCTTTTCTGCTCTGATTTCCCAGAGATCCATACCAGCACACTCTGATGCTGAGGCCTTCACCAAGTTGCCAGAAATTAAGACTTTCAGAATTTCCTTCACACTCCTATACCCACCTCACTCATGCTGATCTTGCTTTTATCCAAAGGGCTCATAGACCTCAGGCAAATATACCAGACTTTTGTGTGCAAATATCAGAGACAATTAATCTGCATCCATCTTAAATGCCAGAGGTTGGTTTGGTTTGTTTTTAATCATCCCTCTCTAGTTGTCAAAGCAGGACAACCCCAGAATCTTGGAATTTTTGGCCTCCATGAAAAATTTCAAAAGTAGAAGAGGTTATTTAAATGTGTGAATAAGGCTTTCGTATTTAGAAAACCCTAGATGTTATAAGTTTTTCTATAATTCTAGTTTCCTTTTGCTTTTCTTTTCTTTTTTTAATTGTTAGGGATTAATTGAGGGTACAAAGAATTAGGTTATACCGATTGTGGTTGTTAGGTAAAGGGCAACCTCTTATAATTGTGTCCCACCCCCAAGAGCTGTGCTGCACACTGTGCCATGAGCCCCCCATCCCTCTCTCTCCTCCCCTCTTCCCCAATCACTCATTCCCCTACCCTACCCCTTGTATTAGATCATCTACTGCCTTCATATTTATATTTATTTATTTGAAAAATAAATTTGAGAAGAACTACATGGACTATGTATCTGCTCTCACTTTAAGTCAGTAGATGAATTTGTTTGTCTACCAGTTGTTGCTGTTGCAGGAATAGTGATATTCTCATTACTTGAGCTGAGAAACATCTCTAGCTTGACTTAGTGACAGCACATGTATCCACTAGTCAAGTGAGGTCAAAGGGTAGAAGTATTTTCAGTGGTTTTATGGATCAGGTCTGTGATGAATGGAACCTGATAAAGTTAGTAGGCTGGGAAAGCAGAGTAGCTCACAGGTATCTCACAGGTACTTCTGTGAAGCATGACGATTATCCATTAAATCAGCGGTTCTCAACCTGTGAGTAGTGACCCATAGGAACTGTATTAAAGGGTCGGGGCATTAGGAAGGTTGAGAACTACCGCATTAAATGTCTTGTTCAGATATTCACCATTCACGTGAGCATGATTGGCTGCTAGGTGTATTCCTAGGCAAATCAAAATACCTAATCTCTCTCCACTCTAAGGATTGTAAAGGATGACACAATTTCCAGTAAAATGGAAGACAAAATGTCAAACACTCATGATCAGAGAACAAGATAGTTTATATTAAAAACTATGTGCATTGCCTAATAGAAAAATCTAAAAACTATGAGTTATAGACCAGCTTGTCTCAGTTATTTATACCATAATAATGCTGCATAGTAAACCACCACAAGACCACAATGGTATACAACAATGAACATTTATTTCTGTCTGTGAACTTAGGACTGAGTAGGTGGTTCTGCTGATCTGGGTCTGAGTAGGTGGTTCTGCTGATCTGCTGATTTGGTCTGTGGTCAGTTGGTGAGTCAGCTGGGAGCTTGTTGAAGACATCTTCAGCTGAGCTGACTAATCTCTTCTCCACATGGTCTCTCATCCTCCAGCAGGCTAGTTAGGCCTTATTTTCATAGCAAAGGCAAAGTTCTGGGAGAGTAAAAGTGCATAAGGTTTTCTGAGGTCTAGGCTCACAGCTACCTGCACCACAAGCAATTGAACAAAGCAAGTTACAAAGCCAGCTCTATTTCAAAGGCTAGGGGAGGAGACTCCATTGATGAGAGGAGATGCACTGGATGTAGATACAGGTGGGTAACAACTGGGGCCAACAAGGCAATCTACCCACAGTATTCACACCATAATTAGTCGCAAAGTAAGAATTACTGAGGAAAATGTCCCCCCCTAAGTAAAATAGGATTGAAGTAAATTAGAAAATAGAACAAAACATATATGCATGTAGACTATAACCTGAATGAGTGATGTGTAGCTGAGTCTGTCCACTAGAGCTGGATCCTTTACTGCTTAACCATGGTATAGGACCCTGCAAATGCTGGTCTTATTCATCAGTCACCGCAGGGTTAGGTGCTGTCCTTGCTGGTGCTGGCTGAAAACTGGGGACAACACTGACTTCACACTGTTAGACATTCTAGTTTTAAGTCAAACAGAGGATAACTTGAAGGATATGGTTACAAAAAAAAAAAAAGGAGAGAAAATAAAGAAAGCAGAATCCCAAATTATTACAATGTGTTCTTTGAAACACAATAAATATTCTTTCCAGATTTCTTTTTTTTCTGACATTTTTCTTTCTTTTTTTTCTTTTCAGATTTCTCTATATTATTCTATTTCAGAAGAAAAAAGACAGGCAGGATATTTAAAAAAATAATAATTTATGATGGGACAATGAAGCATCTGTAGACATGAAGAATCAATGCTTTTATCCCAGAAAGGTAAACAAAGGTCATGTGATACAAATATGTAATGGAAGGTTTGAAAAAAAATCAAACACTCATTACCCCATAAGGAAAGAATTAAAAGAGATAGGCATACCCCAAAGTAGGAAAAATGTAGAGCAGTGGAAAATAGCATAATTAAACCATTTGAACAATAGGACCCATAGAGAGTGGTCAACTTGCGATTCCAGCTACTGGAGAATTAAAGGCAAAATTCAAACTATTTACACATGTTGTTGTTATTTAATTAAATCATAGCTATTAATGCAATCATGGGATACAACGTGCTGGTTTTATATACAATTTGAAATATTTTCATCAAACTAGTTAACATAGCCTTCACAGCATTTTCTTAGTTATTGTGTTAAGATATTTATATTCTACATTTAGTAAATTTCACATGTACCCTTGTAAGATGCACTGTAGGTGTGGTCTACAGATGTTGTTTAAAAAGAGAGTAAAATTTATATGTTAGACTGTTAACAGGATAATCTTGTTTTAGCTGGTTCAGTGACTTTTTTGCTTTTATACTGTGGACATCTTTCTTATCTTTTAACCTTACCTTAGTATTCCCGCACATATTTGGCCTACTTTATATTTCTTCAGATAGTTCTTTGATTCCTGTTCCTTAGAATATCCAGACAGTAACATCCTAATATTTGGTTCTTTAAATTTTTTATGAGAGGTTTTTATAAAACTGAAATGAAAGATTAAGTACTAGAGAAAATGTTATGATGCCACAGACCTTTTATTTGTGGTCAGTTGAGCAGAAGTTAGATCTCTGGATCCAAACTGCATCTTCCCATCTAGTAAGCTGCAACCAAAGGCCACCTTTGAGCTTAGTTTCCTGTGTTTGTAAAATAACAATGGAAATAACAATAC